>JADRCD010238143.1:0-32267 GCA_019843815.1 Montemys delectorum
TCCCCCAACTCTTCCTGTATCTAAACTGGCCCCTTCTTCCACTCCCATCCTCTCTTCCTCCTGGATCCTTGTCTCCCTCTACATCTGGGAATCTATTTTCTTCTTCCTTCTGAATTAGATTGTAGCATTCACAGTTTGGTGTGATCATCTTTCTTCTTGGGTTTCATGTGGTCTGTGAGTTGCATCATTGGTATCCTGAGATTCCTTTTTGGCTAATATACACTTATCAGTGATTGCATACCATGTGTGTTCTTTTGTGACTGGGTTACCTCATTCAGGATGATATTTTCAAGTTTCATCCATTTGCCTATGAATTTCATGAAGTTACCTGGCTAAATTTTTTGGCATTTTTTTTTAATTTGGTATTTTCTTTATTTACATGTAAATTTCTCCTTTTCCAGTTTCCCCTCCAAAAAACAAACAAACAAACAAACAAACAAAAACAACAAGAACAAACTCCTGTTGCCTCCCTCATCCCTATGCCTGCCACCCCACACTCTCCCACTTATTGGCCCTGGCATTCCCCCACACTGGGGCACAGAACCTTCACAGGGCTGAGGACCTCTCCTCCTATTGATGATCAGCTTTGCAATCCTCTACTATACACACGCTGCCAGAACATTCAGTCCCACCATGTATAGTCCTTGGTTGGCAGTTGGGTCCCTGGGAGCTCTGAGGGTATTAGTTAGTTCATATTGTTCTTCATCCTAAGGGGCTGCAAACCCTCCAGCTCCATAGAACCTTTCTCTAACTCCTTCATTGGGGACAGTGTACTCAGTTCAATGGATGGCTGTGAGTCTCTACATCTGTATTAGTCAGGTATTGTCAGAGCCTCTCAGGAGATAGCTATATGCTTGTCCTTCCTTCAGTCTCTGCTCCATAGTTAATCTCTGCAACTTTTATGGAAACTCTCATGGTCCTGTTAAGATCCCTATGTATTGTTACATTTGCTCTTTTAAGTTACTGAGTCAAAGTAGATATGTATGTGTAGAAGTGAATTTAACTTTGTAGCATTAATAAAATATAGTGAAAAATTTTCAGTTGTATCTGTATTTTTCAGTGAATGATCAAGCCTTTGTAGGAATATACATTATTGTTTCTCTTCTTCATGACTTAGGCCAGTATTTCTTTACTTTGTTTCTCTTATAATTAGCCAAAATGATATTCCTATTCCATACTGCAATATTCTTCCCATAAGTTGTGATCCACACTGAATATTTGATCTATGAACTCATAGCAATTTGGGAAAAAAATTAGTGAAAAGAGAAAAGACAAGAAAATGTGGTGAAGGGAAATAAGGTCAGCCAGACCATCAACAGATTCGCCTTATTCTCTTGGAAGTCTCCCTTCTGAGATTCAAAATATGTTGTGTCTGCTGATTAAATGTGATTGGTACAAATTCTTTACTATTAAATTTCCATATTAGAACATGGTTTTAATATTGATCACCATCTCACTTATATATGTATGTAAACCATGTTGGCTTTATGAACCAGCATGGCTTTATGTAATCCATTTACTTTTCAGCATAAAAGTAAATTCTTTTCCCTTTAAAGAGAATATCAGAAAGATTTGCAGATTGCTAGTTAGCTTTATGATGTTCTGATCTTCTTAGAAAAAAATCATCTTTTACTGTTTCTTGTACTTTGCAGAGTTTTTCAGTTTTTCAGGTAATCCTGTTTCAGTGAGTTTCTGGCCTTTACAAAGTAGAACCTTGTATAAATTGTTAGTATTGTTTGTTTATGGTAATACTAAATAAGGTTAGTGGTCATACTCCAGAGCATGATGGGATAGGGGAAAACATGGAAACCTACAGAGGAGGAGGTGGAAAACAAACTACTAATTGTATACTAAAATTATTGTTGAATTTTCATGTTTTAAATCATTTAAGCCATAAATGCTTTATTCAGTAAGTACCAACATGATGAACATACCTGCTCCATATCAAGTAAATAAACACAAAAATTCGTCCTTTATAAATTTGTAAAATGTAAATACATTTGCCTTTTTATACATCAGTGAAATAAGTGGTATTATGTTGTTGCAAGTGAAACTTTGTTTCCATTGAAAATTCCTACCTGACTTCTTTAGTATTATTCTCTAGTCTTCACGTATTGTAGAGATTCTCCTTTTTCAACTGTACTCGATGAATATGCTAACACTGCAAGGTAGGAAAACTCATGATTATACACTTTAATATAAAAAAGACAGTGTCTTTTCACTTTTCAACTTCCAATAAGTCTTAATAGTAGCAGTAGGAATTTCACCCATACTAGTACATTTGTAAGTCATTTGTCAGGTTTCAGAAACCAGATTAACTCCAGCATACTTCCTATGAGCCAGAAATATTTACTGTGTTGCCATTGAATTAATGTTATTAAAACAAACTCTATTTGCCTGAGGAAAGAAAAAAATGAGTTTAATCTCTATACTTTCTATCATCCATAACATTGATTTTTTTATTAGATAAGTGAAGTTAAATATAATATGTGAAAAATATGGAGAAGTCCATCTTTTAGCTCAACATTATATTTGAGGATTTATTATGACTACAATTTTAATCTACATTTGATCCATTTAAGCCAAGGTTAAATCAAATGTATTAAAAGTTTTTCATTTCTTCAAGATGCATTTTGTGCATACTATCATTCAGAGATCTTCACAAAAATTTAACAAAATACAAATAGACTGAAAAATTTTAAAGACATATTAATAAAGAAAAATAGTATATGCTATAAAATACATATATTTTAATATATAAAATAAGTATCTTTGTAACATTAAGATTATTAAAATAATAGGTTTTATGTTAAATTTATTGATATCACAGAAATTTTATATTGTATAAAATATATTTCTCTTTTTCATAAATTTATATTTTTACACATATATTACTTAAAACTTTTAAATCAGAACAAATTTCCACATAATATTGTAGAAAATACTTTGATAATTATGTATTATACTCTAGCAAAATAAATTTACAGCTTAATCCACGATTAAGCAAGAAAAAATAACATGCTGAATGACTGATTTAAAGTAAACATAATAAAAGAGATAAAATGTATTTCTCAACTGCAAATATGTTCCTTGACTAGTTATACCCAATCCTGCTGAAAACATGGATGTTTACCTAGTACTACAACACAGATTTAGTAAAATTGGTCTTCTTACCTCTATGCATGTTTTAATTGCTGTCCAGTATACTCTAGTCATGGAATAAAGAGTAAAGTTATGTAATACTTCATAAATCTAATTAGAATCAAGAAGGAAAAAAAGAAAATATCTACAAATGCATGCATACACATCTAGTAATGTAATATCTGATGATCCTCAACCATAAATTTAAAAAAAAGATTGTATATGTATGTATATGTATAATAGCTTAATTTCTATTCATTTTGTTACATCTATAAACTTGGAATTAAGAAACAAATGTGATATTCATCTCATTAGTTCTAATGGTCACTGAGTTTGGGAAATTTTGATCCTAGGTACAGTTTTTGAACATGACAAGGACCAAGTGTTTATAATGAGTATTTAAGATCGTTGCATTTATATTAAAGACATATATAACATGTAAGTAATGCTATTTTATTAATTACGTGTCCTTATTTTTCCAACACAATCATAGCTTTTACAAAAGTATGTCCTATTGCATAATATCCCAACTGTTCTCCTTGCTATGCAATAGCTGCAGATTTTTACTGAATTTTAAGGAAAAAAAATCATCCTTACTGATTATTTTAAGTTTCCATTCGTTCAAATTCAGCTATACAAAATGCATTCCCAAATACTTTGGGAAAGTCTAGTTTAGTTGTTGAAAGATCTTTTTACTTCTTTATAAACTTTTTCAGGGATTTCAGGAAATATACTATAGTTATATACTGTTTATATAGCACAGGAATACTGGACAAATAACAATTATGAAAGGCAAGACATAATTCTAAACATGTGATCAGATAAGTGAAAGACTCATATCCTGTATAATACTAAATACTAGATTTTTTTGTTGTTGTTTTTGTTTGTTTGTTTGTTTGTTTTTGTTTATTGAGACAAGGTTTCTCTGTATAACTCTGACTGTCCTGGAATTCACTCTGTAGACCAGGCTGGCGTCGAACTCAGAAATCTGCCTGCCTCTGCCTCCCAAGTGCTGGGATTAAAGGAGTGTGCCACCACCACCCGGCCAAGTATTAGATGTTAAATAACACTAAGAGACTTCCACAAATATTCAACAATTATTAAGTTCAGTTTGACTATATTGGAAAGTAAATATAGAATCTATGTAAAAATATACTGCTATAAAGAGCACATGAAAATACTTGTTTACTCAATATAGTTTATTATTTTATATACTTTGTCTCATTGAAATTTTCAAGAGAAATAGATAAATGATTACTGAGATAGATTTGATTTTAAATTTTAGGGATTTGTATGTGTATGTGTGCATGCTTGGATGAATGTTCCACTGTACTTGTGAGAAGGTCAGAGGATTGATTGTGGGAGTTTATTCTCTCCTTCCATGCTGTAGGTGCTGGGAATTATAATCAGGTTGTCATGCCTGGTGGCAAGTACCTATCTCCTTGGCCCCTAAGGTAATTCTTTTTAAACAAATTTTAAAAAAAAGATTTATACTGAAATAGCTTTCAAGTTATTGTTTGATATATTTATTTTGCTTGATTATAATTTACCTCTATCAAATTCTTCACATTAAATGTTGGAGAATTTATTGCTACTGTAGGAATTGTTGATAAATTTGATTAATGGTTGTACCGAAAATATTAAAATACTTCTTGGCACTAAATGCATAATAGATACCATTATTTACAGAAATAGACACAAAAAGTTTGCCATATGTAATTAAGAAATATTAATCATTAGCTTTGCATTAAAAACTGTTTTTAAAAGTAAAATTTAAATGAAGATGATTTAGTAGAAAGTATTTAACATGCAAACTAGATTTGATTTTAACATACTATTCAGAATAAATTTAAAAAAATGAGCTATGTTATATATTTTTCATGATGACTTTAAAACTGCACATTCTTAATGAAATAAACAATTAAATTATAAAAATATAACCATGTTGTATTTGTCCTGTTTATTGACAAGTATTTAAAAAATAATATGTTCACTTTCGTAACCATTTTATAATTTTGAAAGATGAAGTTAAGATTTAAGAATAAAATGTATTTTATTTTAAATATAAGCAAATTAAATTACTATGAATTGTTTCAAAATACACAGTTGTGCTACTGTTTTATATTAGATATTTATTCTTTAAACAAAATTTAACTGTATCTGTCCAATAATAATCAATTATATGCTTCATCTCTCTTCACTTCCATTTTCTACAGAACTGTGTAACATTGCAGCAATGAAACTCAGGCATGAAACTGAATTTCATTGACCTTGACTTAATTTGTGGGGGGATATAATCACCTACATGTTTCTGAGCAGAGTTAATACAATGAACAGAAGCAATACCATCCGGGAGGAATTAGAATGCAGATTATATTAATCACTCTCTACATCCTCTCAACTTTGTGACACAGAATTCAAGGGCAGAAATTAAGGCCAGGGATTAATGTAGAAATAATGTGCTGAAAGTGCTAAAGTGAATTTTTAGAAAATGATTATGTTTTAAGTCTAACTACAATTTAACTACAATTTGGCTACAACTCAGCAAGTGAAGAAAGAGAAGAGAAAAAAGTCAGGGCAAGAAAAGAGGGAGGTGAGAGAGGAAACCTGGAAGAGATGCTCTACAAATACTAAGTGCTAATACCCAGTACAGGTCAGAGCTCATTGGGTTTCAGATAAAACTCATTCATCCCAAATATATTTGCTTGACAAAAGAATGAAAACAAATATTTCTTTTTTTTTTCTTATTTTACTAGAATAACCCACATAACATAGTTATATCAGTCAATAATTGGTATCTTAACCATTGATATTATGCATGGAATGCTCATTATAGGACTTAGTCTTTAATGATATTTCTTTATATAATTACAAAACATTTTTTACTATTAGTATGTAATAAAATCCTTAATTTTATAAAGCACAGTGCTTGACAATATCTTAAACTATCTTATTCAAATTATCTGTAGTATTTTCTTTCTGGGTCACATTTAGTGTTTAGTAGATCTTAATTTAGATAAAACGATAACACCATCACTCCAAAGGGACCTCAAATACTTTAACATTTTGAGGCACTAGTAATAAATTATACTTTTAAATATTAAAGCTACCCAAGTTTATTTGATTTTATCATTACATAAGGCTGAAGTACAAGTCCCTTAATGTAATGCTATGCAAATATTCATGTGGTGATCATGACCACCAATATATGTTCTTTATTCCTTTATTTTAGAAACTGTAACATATTCCTTTTACCTCTGCACAAAAACTTTACCTTAAAAATATAATTGAAATTTCAACACCGTCCATCTCTGCCCTTCATGTTAATTTTACTTTTAACACTGTCCAACTCTTGACCTTTTTTTTTCCTCTCACCCTCTTTTTACTTTTCCTCCTTAACCATTGTTTTTGTTTGTTTTGTTTTTGAGAGAGGGGTTCTCTATGTAGCCCTGGCTATCCTGGAACTCACTCCGTAGACCAGGCTAGCCTTGAACTCAGAAATCTGCCTGCCTCTGCCTCCTAAGTGCTTGGATTAAAGGCGTGTGCCACTCTTAACCATTTCTTATATCTGTATTTGTTGCTCCTTCTCACATATCTTTCATTTACAGTTTCTTACCAAAGGTTTGTCATTCTGTATGCCATTTTTAGTCTTAAATAACTTTGATTACTTGTTTCTATGACATGGATTTTGAAAGATAGTTATTATATTTCTGTATGTAAAACCATAACCTTGATATGATAAAATTTATAACAGTAATAGAGAAAAAAGTCCAAAAAAGATTATATAAATCATTAACTCTATGTATTTCTATTTTATTTCAAGACACTAGAGCTGCATAATTTAGTCACTGATGCCTAGTTACCTAAGTTTCCATTTATACTTGCTTTGATAGCCAGTGCTTAATGACACACAAAGGCGTGTTAAAGAAAACAAAACATTGCACACAATTCTGAATAACCGAGATATATTTGCACTTGGTGAAACAGCAGGAAATTCAGGCATATTATATGAACTTTGCTTAAGCAGAACAACACATTTCTACTTACAACAGATAAGTCACCAAAGTTAAGAATGTTTTCCACTGAAGTCTACTGTGTTTAAACAATTTATTTCCTGGCGGTTATAATGATTGTATAGGGTTAGAGCTACTTATTAGGAACATGAAATATGCTATGGGTAACTATGTTACTAAAGTTAGAAATCAATACTCCATGAACAAAAATAGATACTATTTTTGTGCTGTGTATCCTTTTAGAGGGATGTGATCAGGTAATGCTCTTCTTTATGACTACAGCTCATTGTCCTGTGTCTCATTCATTGACAAGCAAATAAGACAAAAGTGTGGCTGTGCAAAAAGCAGAGCCTTATAACATTACATTGTAAGATATCTTCAATATGCATAATAACATATAGAGACACAGGTGCACAATATTTTATAAAGTATGATTAAAAACTACTGTATGCATGTGGGCATTTTGCCTTCATGTATGTCTGCAAATCATGTGTGTAGAGTGCCCATCACTGGGTGTTGGATACTGGGGATTAGAGCTACCTATGTTTATGTGTCAAATGATGGATGCTGGTAGTCACACTTGGGTCCTCAGTAAGAGTAGTCAGGGCCAGGAGGTGGTGGCACATGCCTTTAATCCCAGCACTTGGGAGGCAGAGGCAGGTAGATTTTGGAGTTTGAGGCCAGCCTGGTCTACAGAGTGAGTTCCAGGACAGGCAGGGCTATATAGAGAAATCCTGTCTTGAAAAACCAAAATAAAAAAATAAAACAATAAAAAAATAAAAAATAAAAAGTAGCAGTCAGGACTCTCAACTTGTGATCCAACTCTTCAGCCCTAGTAATTTTTTTAAAGAAAATATCAGCATGATTATTTACTCCTATGAAACTAGAACTGTTTACAAATTACCTATAGTCTAATGTGCATTGTGTTTTAATTACTTATACATTTGCTTTCCAGATGACAGTGTCATCAGCACTCAGTAACACAATTTCAACTACTGTAATTTGTACATCAACGACAATTTATTTTTGATATTCTAGAGATGTTATACTCAGCTTTAAATGGTATTTTCATATTTCCCCAATAGCCTGGATATGTCTTCCTAGTCCCATACCTATGAATTGCTCCATTATTTAGTTTGAAATGAATATATTTTTTTAATATTTCAAAACCCTACAGATTTTTGCAGCTTTGCCCTAGTTCAGGCACAGGGATCAAGAGCTTCGGTCCATTGGTTGGGTGTAAATATCTGCATCTGACTCTTTCAGCTGCTTGTTGGGTCTTTCGGGGGACAGTCATGATAGCCTCCTTTTTGTGAGCACCTCATAGCATCAATAATAGTTTCAGGCCTTGGGTCATCTCATTGAGCTGGATCCCAATTTGAGTCTGTCACTGGACCTGCTTTTACTCAGGGTCTTCTCCATTTTCGTCCCTGCAGTTCATACATGTCCTTTTGGGTCTGAGTTCCCTCACTTCAAAACTCATAATGTTCTTGTTAATAGCTGAGTAATATTCCATTGCATAAATGAACCACATTTTTTGTATCCACTCTTCTGTTGTGGGACATCTGTGTTGTTTCCAGCTTCTGGCTATCACAAAAAAGGGCTGCTATTAACATAGTGGAGCATGTGCCCCTGTGACATGGTGGCACATCTTTTGGGTATATGCCCAAGAGGGGTCTTCAGTTAGATCTATTTCCAATTTTCTGAGGAATCTCCAAAATGATTTCCAGAATGGTTGTACCAGTTTGCAGTTCCACCAGTAATGGAAGAGTGTTTCTCTTTCTCCACATACTCACCAGCATGTGCTCTCATCTGAGTTTTTGATCTTGGCCATTCTTGTTGGTGTAAGATGGAATCTCAGGGTCATTTTGATTTGCACTTCCTTAATCACTAAGGACTTTGAATATTTCTTTAGTGCTTCTAAGCTATTGGAGATTCCTCAGTTGTAAATTCTGTGTTTAGTTCTATATCGTACTTTTTGATTGGATTGTTTGTTTCATATATGCATAGATGCATAATATACATATATATATTACAAAACATGACTTTCTCTATATATATATAGTGAGAGACAAAACATGTATACTTGTATACATTTATATACATATATATAGTGAGAGCCATGTTTTGTCATAGGGAAATGAAGGGAAGTAAAAGACATTATTGCTTTTAATTTACAAAAGAAATAATAGAATCAATAATGAAATAATTATTAGTATCCACAAATACAGAATGCAATAACTTCCTTTTTCCCTTTCACTGCCTTTTCAAGTCCACAATATCCAGGGATTAAACTTAGAAAGTTGAGGTAGCTTTGACAAATTCTGTTCTCATACTACCTGATTTTAACCTTGGGGCTCTCATCTGTTCTCTTTATTTGAATTATATGAATCCTTTGAATTATATGAATTCAGTATACATTTTATCTACAATTTATCCTTGATACATTCTACTATACAAGGACATTAAAAATTGTCCTTAAAATGATTAAAACATGTCTCCAAGTTAACATTAAAAGTCCATTCATAAAAGCCAGTGTAATAAGATAAATTACTTTATAAATTAATTTCTAATAAAATAGGATATGTTTATAAAGCATTGTGAAGTAAATATTTTCAAAGATGTATGAAATTAAGGAATTTATTTTAGTAGTTTTTTCTGATAAATTACCAAGGGTAAAAATGGAATACAAGATAAATTGTTGCGTGGTTACTAAAAATGTGTAGAAGATTATATTTGTACAATAAATTGGTCAATTTCCAACTCCTTTTCTTTAAAAAGATCCACAAACATATCATTTGCAAATATTCCTCCCTTTGTTCTTAAATGACACACATTCTTTAACTTGTTAACCTAAATTTATTTAATATGTCAGTGCATGTTTTATTATTTCTCTTAAAGTTGATCTCAGACCTATAAGGACAATTCTCATGTATTTCTTTTTTGATTGATTTTTTAAATTCACATCTGTTTAGCATGCTCTTGAAGCCTCAGCATTCCCAGTAATCAAATTTTAAATTAAAAGTTAGAAGTTCAATGACTGATTTTTGAGTGAATTAAGATGTTATAATTTTAACTATGACATGTACATGTACAGCATATTCAACCTGAAACTCTGAGATTTCTACCTTAGACTTCCCTGAAGCATCTTCAGTGTTGTTACATATTTCATAATAGCAAATAAATATTATTAGGCATTCTTGTTTTAGTCCCCCTACTTTTAGTTTCTTAAAGTTCTTTAAATACGAACAAGTTCTTGAAACACTTGAGTCATAAAAATCTACAAAAATGTCCATATACCAAAACAAACTAACAAACAAAACTACTCTGAGCCAAGGTTCTATGAACAGTATTCTGTTTAATTTTGTGATAACTACAACTCATATTATGACCTATAAACATATGTACTAATATTCCTCATCAATATTAAGACTGCTAATATAAGTTTTCACATAATTATGTACTTTAAGCTATCTTGACAAGGAAATGAATAATTTTAATGACCTTTACACATTCTAAATAAAAGTAAGTACGATGAATAAAATTCCAAAATGACTTAGATATAAATTATCCCTAACACCATGAATAACATTGTATTAATATTTTTTGTCTTTAAAAATCTCAGAGAATTATTAGAAGGCATACACTTTTCTATTTAATGAATATAAAAAATTTTGAAGTATATTTTTAAATTAAATGTTATTGTAAAACTCTGAAAATTTATATAATATACAACAAATTTAACCAGATGAAAAGTCTACAAATCAATGAACTTCTATATAATTAGAATATATGGCTTATGATTTGATTTCTAAAGGTTATCAAGGAGAGATTGTACCTTAAGCTCATGTCTTACATAATATATTAAAATTAACATATGTTCAAATGCTGAACAATATCGCAACATTGGAAATTTAAGAAAAATCATGGTAATGAAACAAACTAGTCTCAGAAAATATAAATATTTAATGGAATTTGTGCATTTAAGTTACTACATCTATTAAGTTTAGCAAAGGAATTGAATTCAAGTTATTTACATCTTCAAATTTAATTTATTCTTTAATATATTACAAGGATTATTATTTCATTACATAACATTTTTTTACAAAATATCTTCAGAAAATTATATATTTATTATTAACATAATGATGTATTCTGAGGGACTTATTCTTGCTGGCACCTCAGCACCAAGAGAATGTCACCATGGTGATGTACTATCCTCATGAATCATTTCAGAAATACCATTGTGATGATAGATTTTGACTCCCATATACATCATCACAGTCATCTGGATGCTCTATTAGCCTCATATATCACCCAAATGCTAGGCCTTCATGACATTGAGTTTTTCAGCAAAATAATGATTAAAACATGTCAGCTCTTTTGAAGAAATCCTTTGTAACAATTCTAAAACGTTTATAAATATGACATCTACATTTCCTACATTTCTATCCACAAATTGCCAAACGGGAAACAATGTGTACTGTCTTTCAGAGACAGGATGAATTTGGCATTGAGACATTCAGGAGACTATGACATCCTCCAAAATTGATTAATCTCATTTCAAGTTATTCTAAATATAAATACTTCCAAATATCTCAATTAATGGCATAGCTGTTTGTTTCTGTCTACTGGTATGTTGAAAATGAAAAGGAATCTATCACAAAGTAGGTTGTTTTAAGAAAATGTCTTAATGCTATGCCTTAAGCAAATCAACACATTTGTTTCAATAGTGTATGGATGTCCATGTTTTCTATCAATTTTTATAATGGTTCTCACTATTTGCTTGTAATATTTAATTATACAATCAAAGCTGTATCTCCAAAGAGACATAGACTTTTATTATCCAGAAAGAGAAGAGACTGAGTTAAGACAGCATCTTCAAGAAACTAGTAGAGAATTTTACCCTCTAAGCCCATATGGCAATGTATAAATCTATAAAATAGAAATTTTTTCTTAAATACTTTATATTTTCTACCACTTAGATGGACTGTTTTTTACCTTGTTTAGATAAATATTAAATAGAAGTATCAGTAGCATCTAATGTATAAAATTGTCCCCAAACTTCAAGCAGATTTTGGTTAATATGTTTCTTGTAAGTTAAATTATCACCTAATTGGAGTCATTATATAATATGTAGTACAAATAAAGCATCACTTAATCCCATAGTTTAATACATTGTACCTAATACAATGATCAAAATATTTCTGTATGTGTATCAGAATTTCTTACCTTACTGACATGGTTACAACTCTATAATAAAGTTATACTCAGTGTGTAATTTATAAAATATGTAGTCTATTATATAATTTCATTGACCATTGGTAATTGGTTCTGATTGCTGCCATAATTTACTCAATTTGGTTATTAGGCAAAATCTGACTATCATTGTCTATTTCCATTGATGTAATGTTTTATATTTAATTTTTCTTTAATTTACCCAAAATTCTTGCCTATTTTTAGAGGATTAAGTTTTAAATGTGTTTTCTAATTTTAACATTTAAAAAATAAATCTTTCAAATCATTCTTTTGCATAAGTAAATTAATCTGTAGCATTCGTTTAACACAAATGAACTCACACTCTTATTGAGCAAGGGCAAAATCTATATCACTTCTTTTTATTTTTCAATTTTGACTTTGCATTTTTATTTCACTTATGTAATACAATTATTCCAATTTTATAGTTTATACCAAAAATATAGTTAAAGACCACTGTGGTTTTATAATAACAAGAAATAAACTTAGTGATATAATCATTAATCCTATAAATATGCTATTCAATGTAATCCAAGCAAAAAGTTAGCAAGATTGAATTAAAAATTTGATAAAGAAACCACACACTTACTTCACAAGACTTTGGGAAAATCATGTTGTTATTGACCTGGAAAGAACCTTTCTTCTTGCAGATTATCTATCATTTTGTCTGAAGCTACTACGCAAGATCAGTGGAAAAATTTACTGCAATGATTATCATCAGGATAGCATAAGTCTAATGGTACAACAGTGACATTAATATTTATGGGCAGTAAATAAAAGCTTTTGAATTGATATAATGTCACCAAATAGGTTGGAAATAATATCTGGTACTGTAAACGATACCAGGATCAAGTAGCTAGAGAAATCATAGATCCTAGAAGAATATCTATTTTTATCATTTTGCTAAATCAGTATCATTCCCAACTGCCTTCTAATTACTTATACTTACATTAATAGTCGAGGCAACTCATGTGCATCATCAAACTAGCTACTTTTTGCTGCAGATTGAAACTATTACAGAGAATGACAACTGGCCAAAATGTGGTGAATAAGTAGCTATGGACTGCCGAGCACAAAATAGGACATCAGGAACATATATATTACAGCAGGGCATTAAGGAACACCACAGTAGAATTTGCAGACATATTGAGCCAGATGACCTGGAGGACTGCTTTGGGCTAGTGTCTACCAGACAGGAAATAGATGCTGCACTAAATAAATCTCAACAAACAGTATGCTTGCCTATACATGACTTCCATAAATCAACAAAAAAATTGATATTCTAAAGTAGATAGGATAAGGAATCACAAGGTCTCACTCCCAGTTATAGGCAACAATAGAGAAATAGTCATTTTTCTTTTCAGAAATGAATAGTCTGATAGGTTGTCTGCTCCCAAAAGAGCCTAGAGTGTTACAGAGGGCAGAGCTGGAGGAATGAAGGAAGCCCTTTGGAGTAGCCCAGAAGAGTATGTGTAGATCCCAGACATTGGAGCAAGAAGTTTTGAAGTTGAAGTTGATTTGGAGACTCTAAAATGTTAAAGATGCCATAGCTGTGGGACACCTACTGAGGAAAGCTGCTAACAGGTGTGGAACCAGTTCAAGAGAAAGAAGTTTGTTGTAGACAACAAATATGAAAAATAAGAGATGAAGATCTGAAGAGTTCTTTGACATTAGACAAGGAGATACAGAGTTTGGTGTTTGTCCGTCTGGTTTCCTGTCTTTCTTTGGGGATTACAGTTAAGTGATTGGATACGTTTCAGAAGAAACTTTGGACTTTTAACATTGTTGAGACTGCAACAGACTATATTTTTTATTATGCTGTGGCCCCTATAGACTCGAGAATTTGAACAAGCCTATGTAGGTCATGGAGTAGAATGTGGTGGTTTGAATATGCTTGGCCCAAAGAGAGTAGCACTATTAGAAGATATAACGTTGTTGGAGGAAGTGTGTCGCTGTGGGGGTGGCAATGGGACCTTCCTCCTAACCACATTGGAGCCAGTCTTCTCCAGTCTGACTTTGGATGAAGACATAGATCTCACAGCTCCTCCAGCATTACATGTGCCTGGATGCTGCCATACTTCTGCCTTGATAATAGACTGAACCTCTGAATATATATGCCAGCCCAAATTAAATGTTATCTTTTATAAGAAAATAAATAATTAAACTCAAACACGGAAAGGTAAAACCACTCAGGTTCAGTCGAATTAGTGGTGTGTGTGTGTGTGTGTGTGTGTGTGTGTGTGTGTGTGTGTGTGTTTATGGGAGGGAGAATAATTATACAGAAAGAAAGAAGTGGAACATGAAGGAGAGGAGAAATTAATGTAAATATAGTATAGAGTATATTTACCCATGAAAAGTTCAAATGTTTTCATGAAACTAAAAAGGATATTATAAAAGAAATGAATGTAAAAAACTATAAATAACTAATTTTTAATCAGTAAGTATATTTTGTTGGAAATTAAAGTTTATTTCAGTGACATTATCAAAATAATTTAATAACTAAAACTCTGTTAACATTACTATATACTAATGGCAGTAATTAAAAATCAATTGACCTGTAAAATAATTAGTATCTACTTTCTAGAATTATAACCTTTTATTATTTTCTGTCACAGAAAAGTATCATTTAGACTAATAATTATTCCTGTTATCCTCTGTATTTCAATCTGAAACTTTTTGAAATTTCATGATGGAAATCAAATATTTAAAGTTAATCTCAGAAAATGTTTATGAGTGTACTTTTTTCATAAAATAAATTTAGTCTTTTTATTTATTCTGCCAAAAATGTTTATATTTATTTCAGTCCATGTATGGAATATAAATATCTATCATAAAAACATTTGTTTAAATTAGTATCTATTTTTCCATTCAATAGCCAGATATGGTTTAATACCAGTGAAATACAGTTACGACCCCAGATGGCAAAAACATAGGCAACTGTCTGTAACCTGAAATGCATAGATCATTTGTTTTGTACTTTAAATATTATATACTACTTGGGTTTATTTCAGAATTGAAAGATGTAAGTTCTTGTATAATCCTCATTCAGAAGAATAATGAATTTGACAATAAACCTTTGGGTCCAAATACCATGTTCTAATGCTGCACTCTTCATAGTTTCACTTCCATTCACATTAAAAGCAAAATTGTTTTCTTTGAACATAATGTTTTCTGTTGTCTTTCATTGGTTTACAGGAATGATCTTATTTATGAGATAGAGTTCCACACAGAATTTGTGTCTAGGAAAAATGTTATTGTTTTATCAAATGAAAGGGGAGAGAAAAAAATAAAAGAAATATTAGAATACAGAGTATATAGTAGTAGATTAAAGTTGTGACATATATTTATTATCATTATTATTACCTTTATTTTTTTACAATCCAGTCATTGCTTACCTCCTGGTTTCCTCTTCCACAATTCCTCATCCCATTTGTCCTACCCTATGTCTCCAAGAGGATACCTCCTCCAAATATCTTTAATAGTCTTGAGTATTCCAACTGTCAATTCACTTCTGTTGCACTACAGACTGGATTATTTATAATACAGAGCTATTTAGCAACATATTGAAAGAGTGATGTTCAGTTTCAATATGCCACAGTTTAGTATGGCTCTCCTTGTTCCATGATCTTATGGTTGGTAAATCAAGGTGTGATGCACAAACCAAGCTTTAAGTTGGGAGCCACCATGGTGTACATCACTTTTTATTATATTCTTATTGTTTTTTTTAAATCACTCCACCAAATCTCCCCAGTCCCTGAGACCTCAAGTCTCTTGAAGGTTAGTTGCTTCTTCTTTCACTGGGCCCAGATCATGTAGTCCTTTGCAGAGCAGCTCATGTATGATGCCTGGTTGTTGGCTCAGTGTCTAATAGATCTTGGGGGTCCAGGTTAGTTGAGACTGCTGATCTTCCTATGGGGTTACCCTTCTCAATTTCTTTCAGCTTTTTTCTAATTCAACCACAAGGGTCTTGAGCTTCTGTCCATTAGTTGGGTTTAGTATCTGCATCTGGGCCTTTCAGCTGCTTGTTGGACGTCTCAGAGAGTCGCCATGCTAGGATCCTGTCTGTAAGCAGCATACCATAGTATCAGTAATATTATAAGGCCTTGGGGCATCTCCTTGAGATAGATTCCAATCTGGACCTCCTTTCCCTCTGTCTCTGCTCCATTTTTTTCCCTGAAGTTCTTTTAGACAGGAACAATTCTGGGTCAGAGTTTTTGACTGTGGGATGGCAACTCCATCCCTTCCCTTGAAGTAGATTCTTTCTACTGGAGAAGGACACTACAAGTTCCCTCTCCCCACTGTAGGGCATTTTATCTAAGGTCTCTCCCTTTGAGTCTTGAGATTTTTTCACATCTCAGGGCTCTGGTACATAATAGTCCTCCAACCTCCTACCTCCTAAGGTTGCCTGTTTCCATTCTTTCTTCTGACTGTCGAGGCTTCATTCCTGCCTCCTCACCTCCAACATGTAATCCTTTCCCCCTTTGTCTAAACCCCTACATTGTCCCACCCCCGTCCTTCCCTGTCTCTGCTCCCTGTGATTGGCCAGGTGGGATTGAGGCATTCTCTTTTTGGCCCTTTGGTTTGAAAACCTTCTTACATTCTATGGATTGTATTCTGAGTATTATGTACTTTTTGGCTAATACCCAATTATTTGTGAGTACATATCATGCATGTCCTTTTATATCCAAGTTACAAATTGACAACCTACAGATTCTGAAAAAAAATTCTTCCCTACACCACATGCAATAGAGAGCTAATATCTAAAATATACAAGAACACAAGCATCAAACTTCAAAAAAAAATCTAACAACCAATCAAAAATGGTGTATAGAACTAAAATTAGAATTCACATCTGAGGAATCTTGAATGGCTGAGGAACACTTAAAGAAATGTTCAAAGTTTTTAGTCATCAGGGAAATGCAAATCAGAATAATCCTGAGATTCCACCTCACACCAATCAGAATGGCTAAGATAAAAAACTCAGGTGACAGCACATGCTGGCAAGGATGTGAAGAAAGAGGAATACTCATCCGTTGCTTGTGGGATTCCAAACTGGTATAACCCCTATGGAAATGAATCTGGAGGTTCCTCAGAAAAATTGGAAACAGATATACATGAAGCCCCAGATATACCACTCTTGGGCATATATGGAAAAGATGCCCCACTATGCCACAGGGGCACGTATTTCACTATGTTCATAGAGGCCTTATTTATGATAACCAGGAGCTGAAAACAACCCAGATATCCCACAGTGGAAGGATGGATACAGAAAACGTGGTTGATTTATACAATGGAATATTACTCAGCTAATAAGGAGGAGGACATCACAAGTTTGCAGACAAATGGATGGAACTAGAAACTATGATCCTGAGTGAGGCCTATGTCACTTTTAGAGCCACCTCTTCACATGTTAAAATCACGTTGTAATTTCCATGTGAATTTTGGATATTACACATACCTACTCATCTGTATACAAGTATGTATTTCTCTGAAATATCTTTGCAATTTTAAAGACCAATATTCCCATTGTTTTTTATACACTTTAGTAAAGACAAGAGTGATTTTTGTTTGTTTGTTTCCTAGGTACTAGTTCAGTAAATACTTAATGAACTAAATTTACAACCAATATCTGATTAATTTATCTAATTCTATAGTTTTCAGAAAGTAGAAAATCAATAATATCTGTATTTCAACTAGGACAGGTCCCAAGGAAGTCAGGTAGAGTCTTGACATTCAGAAAGGAAGAGTTTGTCATGGAGGCTATTGTTAATCCTCTTTCCAAATTCGCAATTCATTGCAGGTTATGTTTTCTGAATCTACAAAGTCAGGTGTTTTTTCCTTAACTGTATGAAAAAAGTAATAGAAAGAATGGAGATTTTTGCTTTTCCTTATTGTATCCTGTTTTCTCATATTTTGTTCTTTTTTTTTCCTCTTTGATGTCTGCTCTTTTCTGAAGGAAAATGGAAAGAGTGGATCTGGATAATAGAGGAGCTGAGAGAAAGCTGGGAGATAGGGAGGGAAACTCTACTCAGTATATATCTTATGGAAGGATCTATTTTCAATTTTTAAAAAGACAGTATATTATATACAATAAAGATAAACTGTAATGGAAACTGAGTTTCACAACTGCAATATTATTGCTAAACATTACTATAATTCTCTCAGAATAAGTAAAATTGTATTTGAATGTCAAAAAAAGAAAAAGAAAAATTGTATGAAGTAGAGACTTTATCAAGTCACTCTAAAGTTTTCAATTGGAAAAATATTTTGTCATTAGCTCTAGTTTTAAGAGAGTTTGTCTGCAAATGCACATACGAATTTAACAAATAAGTCACTTAACTGCTTCTTAGAATATATATATATTTTTAATTTCCACAAATTAAGTTTCATCAAATAAAGATGCTTATCTTTAATCTGTAAAACATATGTATGAAATGGAACTCTTCCATTTAAAGATTCTGTGTACCTGGCCATGGTGTCTCATACTTTTAATCTCAGTAGAGGCAACCAGAAGTATATGAGTTTGAGGCTATTCTTGTCTACAAATAAAATTTCAAGATATCCATGGCTATTACATAGTGAATCCCTGTTTTGAAAAACAAAAACAAAACAAACAGAAAACAATGAAAAAAACAAAACCAACAACAAAACCGTATTCCATCACCTTAAACAATAAAAGAAATAAATGATTCTGAAAAAATATATTAGATATTGTAGAACCTTTATGAAACTATGCATACAATTATTTTAGATTCATGATTTGCTTCCTGTTCTTTTTCTTATCAGAGATATCTGCTGTTAAATAATGTATGATAAATGATAAAATATTTCATTACTTTGCTAAATTTGCATGTATATGTATACAGACTCATTATGTTATCTGTGTTAAGTTATTCATACAAGCACACCTGTATTTTTTAATGCTTTTGTCAAAAAGGCATTGTACTTAAAGATTTTACTTTAAAATGGTGCTCAATAATTTAAATGTCTAAAAGTCAGTTGTCAAAATCTGACTAAACTAAACTAAACTAAATATACAATAAAGTAAAATATATTCCATTTCTATGTTGGATTGGAAGATAGACTTCTTTTTCTCTGGACTCACTAAACATTGATGTACTACTAATTTAAGAACAGATTATGACCATTAGAAGCCAAATGTTCACTTAATCATATTCTAAAGTCATGGGCCTTGACTCTAACCTCTCACTGTGTGTTTCCAGTTGTTCCACCTCAGCTCAAGCAGATATCCACCTTTTTCACATTTTAATCTATGTAAGCATATGCTTTGAAATATGTACCTTTAGCTACATTCTAAAAAGTTATGACTTTAACATATACACTGTGACCAATATAATAATAAAATAATACACCAGTGACCTGACACAGTGAACTGGACCAGATTGTTGAAACGTTCATTTCATACTGCTCAGTATTAGTATTTCAGAAATTGCAATCCAGACTTCTGTTGGATTTCAAAAACACTTTATAGTTTATTATATTAGTACTTTTATTATGAATCATATTTTCTTTATGCTGGAGTTTTAATGACATGAAATATTATCTTCCCAATAGAGCTGTTTTTATTTACATAGTCTACTCATTCATTCCTAAAAATATATTATAAGCCCATTCATTTTTAGGTATAATCACCAAAATAAATAATTTAATATTTTGTTTTATCAGAATACTTGTTAAATATAAATTTATAGTTTTGTATAAAATGTATAAAATAGTGAAATTCATTTTAAATTTTATTGTTTGGAGATAGTTTTCTATAATCAGACTGCTAGAAGCCCATAATTGAAACTGATATTAGTATATTTTTGTAGTGTCAAACATCAAGAACTTGTTATTTTTATAAGATACATTAAAATAACAAAATTTCAAAATCAATTCACACATACATATACACATACACACACACACATATTAACCAAGACCAAAGAGATCATCATAATAGCTTTAACCTCTGAAAACAATTGAGAGAATTTTGCTGCTCAGGTTTGTCAGAGATTAGACAAACCATTGCCTACAAAGTACCACCCCAATTAGGATAAACTCAGAGAAGTCATAATTAGGGAAGAATACAAGAGGGATACTCATAATTACAGAACTATAATCACCAATGTCATTGGAAAATTCTCTTTCATTTTGTTAAACACAATTCTGAGGAAATCCTTTACCTATTAGTACTAAGAAATGGCAGAGTAAATGACAAATATTTATGGATGTTTGCACCAACTGTAGATATAAAATGGTATGTGAGGTAGTGTTTAGTAGGAGAAATTATCTCTTTACTATTCTTGAGTATGTATGTTTCACAGATTCAGTTCTGTTTGATTTGGAAAGTAACTATATCCTAAGAGCCCATGAGCATCATTAGGAGTACAATACTAAGCCAAAAATTCTGCTTTAATTTTCAAACACTATGTTTATAGAAAACAATGAATTTGATTCATTTTTTATTATTGTGTCTAAACCTTTGTGTTTTATTTTTGCTTTTATCACAATCTCATACTAAAAAATAAACTACATATAAATATGAGAACTTATTCCAAAATTTTGTTAATGTGTCTTACAAAGTTACATATTTTAAGGAATTTAACATTTTAATAATTCATAAATGTGGTTAAATCTTAGAAGAGTGACAAACATAACATTTTCACTTTTATGTTTTCTGTTCCATTCGATGTTTATAAATATCTGACACTTAAGTACAGTATTTGTGAGAACTTGAGAACAGTGATTTGGAAGGGCATTTTCAGACCTTGTAACAAAGCAATTGGAGTCAGTGTTTTCTTAAGAACAACATCTTAAATAAAATTCTTAAGGGCTGACAATTTGTGTGAGGGCGTATCAGATACAGAAGCATGCAATAACAGAAAGTGAGTCACAGAAAATAGAACGGCATCAAGCAAGTACATACTAATAGGTTTACTATGAAATTTTAGCAAAGGATAATTGGGATCCTTTGAGAACTCTCTGGAAACTGTTTCAGGAAGTCTTCAAAGCTGAAACAGTCATTTGTGGCTCTTTTTATTTTTCTTTAAAGGCTTTACAGGCACATCTTCAGTTCTTGCATTTCTGAAATGCAATTTATTCTAGAATTTCCTTGAATTGTGAGATACCTGATATTCTCTCTCTCCCTCTCTCTCTCTCTCTCTCTCTCTCTCTCTCTCTCTCTCTCTCTCTCTCTCTCTTTCTCTGTCTGTCTCTGTCTCTCTGTCTCTCTCTCCCTCTCTCTCTCTTGAGTGTGTGTGTGTGCGTGTGTGTGTGCGTGTGTGTGTGTGTGTGTGTGTGTGTGTGTGTGTGTGTGTGTGTGTGTTGTTTGGAGATAGGGTTTCATTCTGTAGCTGACTAGCCTTTAATTCATTGAAATACTGAATTCTAGAGTTATAGCTACCATTCCTGGTCTCTGCAGAAGGATAAACTATAACAAGCAGAGAGTGGTGAGGTTGATTAAAATGATACCTAATATGCAGAGTATTTTACTATTACTCTGATTTATTTCCTAAGATTCCATATTATAGGTACACATACATAATTTCCCCTCCTCCCTTTTCCTTCCAACTTCTATCCAACTCCCTTTAAAATAACGAACTGTTTCTTCTTTAATTAATATTGCTAGAATGTACATTCATATATATATGTATATATATACATATATATATATAATAAAACACTGAACCTGTTTAGTATTGCTCATATGTAAATGTTTCTAGATCTTACTGAATAGTAATTAAAAAGCACATCCCTTGGGAAGAGTGAATTCCTTTCTCTCAGCAGTCATAAATTGCCTGTGGTACTTCCTTTAGGATGAGACCTTGTGAGATTTTCCTTCTCTTACTTTACAGAACCTGGTGTTTTCATTGTTTAGGGCTTGTTGAAGATATCATCGTGCTGAAGTTTTATGGTTACAGCTTCCATATATAAAATACACTACTTCAAAATAGGTGACCTGAGCCAGGCAATGGTGGCTCCATGCCTTTAATCCCAGCACTAGAGAGGCAGAGGCATGTGGATTTCTGAGTCCAAGGCCAGCTTGGTCTACAGAGTGAGTTCAAGGACAGCCAGGACAGAGAAAGCCTGTCTAAAAAAACAACAACCAACCAACCAACCAACAGACAGTTGACCTGGTCCTCTGGATCCTAATATCTTTCTTTTAATTTCTTATGATGTTTCTTAAACCTGTAATGTAGGGCTGTGGTAGAAATGAAGTAACGATAGTGGGACATTCATAAATCACCAGTTCTCTGATTTTATGGTTTGTGGGTTATGATAATGTTAAAAAGTAAAACTATAAAAGCTTCTTTCCTGTGGAATGTAGGCATAACTATAAACATTTAGAGTGCATATAGAAATAGTATTGATTTGTAGTTTATCCTCTGGGTTCCATGTCCTCACCAGCCTTGTTTAATTGACTATGTTATAGAATCAGATATGAATTTTCTCTTATTGAGAGATACTTAAGTCAACTTTTAGGGGTGTTGGTTAGACAGGTGTTGGTTAGGGCCACCATTGCACATTTGGGAATTTTAAATTCTCATTTAGACTTCATGGTCAGGGGACTTTAGAGAACTCCCAAAATAATACTTGGCATTGTCCTTGCTCTCAGTTGTTTAGACAAACTCAATATCAACAAAAGATTTGGAAGAATGGAGCTGGCACTAACTTGGAATCCTCCTCCCAGAGGATGAGCTCTCATTGTACTGAAGGTTGTGTAAGCTGCCATGGAAGAAAAGTACTTAGTTTTTCTTTGAATCTATGCTACCTAAAAGCCACAGCAATGATCAGAAGTATATAAGTAATTTTAATAGTGTGTTATGTCAGAGACATTGGAAAGTATTCCTGTTTTTTGTTAAACAGAAATGACATCTCTAAAAAGAGAATGCTATGTTCTAGAAAATTATTTAGTATATTTTTAACTTTTTGAAATTTTGGATCATGAGGCATTAGGGAAAATACTGTTAATGCCATAATCTAGAGAAAATTCTAGAAACTTGATTTGTGACAGTGCTAATGAAAATTTTATTTTATTGTTCCTAAAGTAGGCTAGAGTGAGTTTACCCTGTTTAAAAATTTACCACTTGTCTTACAATGTTTGTCGGTGAATATTGGTTCTCTAGCTGTTTGTGACTTCAGAGATAATGTACTGCCTGCATAAGTGGGAATGTTGGCATATTTGCCTTATATTCGTTTGAGCCATTTAAATTCTTCTGAAACAGTATGTTTTACATGGGTGGTAAAAATATTGTTTTATATGGAAATATTGAGAGAGTATGATATAAAAATCCCTGGTTTAGGCTCGTCTTACAATAGAATAGTTTTGAGGGTTTTTTTTTCTATTTTTAAAAATGTTTATTAGTTCTTTGAAAATTATATACTTTTTTTCTTTTTTTATTAGATATTTTCTTTATTTGCATGTCATACAATATCTCCTTTCCCAGTTTCCTCTCCAAAAATAAAAAATAAAAATAAAATAAAAATTAAAATTTAAATTTAAAAAAAAAAAACCCTGTTCTGTCCCCTCTCCCCCTGCTTGCCACCTTACCCTCTCCTGCTTACTGGTCCTGGCATTCCCCTACACTGGAGCATAGAACTTTCACAGGGCCAAGGGCCTCTTCTCCCATTGATGACTGACTTGGCCATCCTCTACTATACATATGCTGCTGGAACCATTAGTCCCACCATGTGTACTCTTGGTTGGTGATTTAGTCCCTGATCATATTCCTTGTCTCTCTCCATTCTTCTTGTATCCATTTCTGCTTCTCAATCCCCACCCAACGTTGTGTAACTTTGTTGTTTTAATCTCATTAATATCAATATGGTTCTCAGTATTTTGGCATATATAATTTTTCTTAAGAGTGTGGTCAATATATGAGGGGCCACTCTCTTAAACAAAACTGACTCTACTTCTCCTCACAATGAAAAATTTTAATACCTCTGCAGGTAGGGGTAAGGCTTCATACCCAATTCCTTTATCTTTGCTGTGATTTTGCCTGGCTTTGTCTTTGCATTCTCACATACATATTTCATGTTAATATATGTAGCTGACAAATAATGTCTAGATGACACCATGTGTGTATGCTATCTTCCAAGTTGTCTGTATCTTATATTCTTTCTGAACCCTCTTCTACAATGATCTATGAGTCTTGGGAGAGGCATGTGCTATCTATGTGTTACATTTAGATGAGAGTAATTTACAGTTTCATTCATTCAACTTTCTCTATGTGAATCTTTTTGTTAAGTGCAATGTACTTCAGTGTGTGTGTGTGTGTGTGTGTGTGTGTGTGTGTGTGTGTATGTACAACTTGCAAAGTAGTAGATTTCATGATATTTTAGAAAACACCTTTTTCATTTTGTCTTTTATTGAAAATTCTTTTCTCATATAATATATCCTGATTGTAGTTTCCCTTTGCACAAATCCTCACAGTTTCTCTATGCTCCCCTTCCTCCAAGAGCCTCTTTCTCTCTATTTCTTTCATTACAAATGAAAAGGCTTCTAGCATATAGCAACAAAATATAAAAAAAAATTAAAATATAGTAAGATGAAGCAAAAACTTTTATATTGAAATTAGGCATGACAATTCAATAAGGCAAAAAGTCTCAAGTGCAAACACAAGAATCAGAGACCCAATCATTCCAACAATCAGGAGTCCCATTAAAAATGCTCAGTTAAAAGCTCTACTATATATACAGACTACCTAGTATACACCCAGGTAGGCCCGATGATTGCAACTTCAGTCTCGATGAGCTCATGTGCTTCTTGCTTAGTTGATTCAGAAGTCAGGATGGATGATATAATCCATCATCTCAACCTCTTACACTCTTTCTAACCCCTCTGTGTGGCATTCCTTGAGCTCTGGGCAGAGGGATTTGTTGGAAATCCCTTTCCATCTAAGCTCTAGTTATATTAATACCTGCCTGTGGGTTTCTGAATCTATACCTATCTGCTGCAGGATGAAGCCTCTTTTGAGGGGCATGTGAACCATGACACCAGAGAAACTGGCACTGACTTGGCAAGATGGAGTATGTTCAAATGCCAGAAATCTCAAAAATTGAAGTAGAGTTTCATCCTAATACCATCAGGAGGGGGCTAACTCAGTCTATCCTTGTTTGCCTCCCTTAGAGCATGTAACACAGAAAACCCCTACCAGATTTTCACAGTTATTCTATCACATACTCCGTACCTGGAGTTCTTCCCCAAGCATATGAAGCATATCAGTATACTTAGCCTTCAGCCAATGACTTTTTTCCACCCTGGATATTCTCACTTCCTTCCCCAAAACAATATAACTCTAGAATCACCCCAAATAAAGAATATGAATTAAAACTCACCCCAATAAAGAAATGTATACAGGCTAAGATTGTCTCAGAAAGCTGTTCCATGGAAGATCATTAGAAAATACCTTTGCCAAAGGCCTTCTCTAGCTCATTCTCTGACACTCTCTCCCATCTGGATTGAGATCCATCCTATTCTTGACTGTGATTCCTCATTCATGCCTGGTGTGCAGGAGTGTTTGAACACCATGAAAGGGAGAACACAAAAGAACTGGAATACAGCATTCATCCAAAATCCTGCTTCATGCCTCATGACTGAACAAGCCACTGATTTATGAGTTTATGAGTATTCTTGAATATCATTAGGACTCATTTGTTTGATACTTTTCTGAGACCTGCAAATGTAACATGTATTTGCTTGATATAATTGCTGTGTAGAAGGTGTACTGCAGAATAAACTCACTCATTCTAGCTCTTTCTGAACTCTGATTATATAGTCAACTCAGCTTTTCTACCTCAAACTGCTCTCTACACTGACTGATTCAATCTGGTTTCTCTCAGCTTCTCATTGAGTTCCTTTCCTTGGCATCAAACTAACTCTGGCATTTTTTTCCTAATATTCTGACCCATTATTATTCTCTAGCTTCAACTGCCTCTGGTGAGCTGCATTGAATTGTATGAAGTCACAAACAAACTCAATTCCACTGAATTGTACTTACCTCACTGAACCTCTGACCTGACTAACCTTGTGTTACTCTTAAATAGCTGCTTGTAAGAGCTGGGGATATCCTGTCTCTGGCTCATTCTGTCCAATATTACTCTAAGTAGTCACGTCACCTCTCAAATAGAGATTGAGGTCACTATTCATGATTAAAGATGTGTAGTGAAATGCATGTCTGTATCCCAGCAAGGTCATACTATCATCCATGCAATGTATGCATATCAGCCAGAATGAAAAAAATCTGTGGGTATGATCCCTTGCCAGAGCAGCCATGATTCTAGATTAAAATTCATTTACAAAATGAGTAGTGTTTGGGTTTATCACAGGTCTCTGTGTTATCTTATCAGTGTCTTTGGCTATCTAAGACTTAAGTCAATTCAGACACTGATTTACTACTTCAATAAATTCTATGGCATTATTGCTCTAGTGTATTCTGTATGCCAGATACATCGTAGGTCAAAAGTTTTGAGGCTGGGTTGGTATTCACATTTCTCTTTAGGTAGCATACAGTGTACCTCTTGCACCAAAGAGATTAGAAAGTAGGATGAAGGTTCCTTGTAGGTTCCATGTTGACTCTTCCATATTCACTAAGTTCTATGAGTATTTTCATGGCAATGGGACGCAGCTGTCAATTTGCCAAAAGCAAACCATTACATCAACAACAATATTGCTCTTATCTCTGTTACTAAGACTCCTCATTAGAATTACCTTGTATTCAAGGAAGTGGCCATTGCATTAGAGTTCTATTATTTATCAAATGCCCTCCATTATAGCTCTTTACACATTCTCTCTCTCCACTCTATATCCTCTGACAACATATTCCTTCTTTCACCCTATCAGTGCCCCCACCCAGTATCCCCATAAAGTCTATGGGAATACTATTTGTCCTCCTTAGAGATCTATATGCCTCAAGCTCCCATAGCTCCTTATTTTTTTCTTTTTTTTAACCTAAACTCTTTGGTTATATAATATTCACTTTCTGAGCTCTACTTCTAAGATGGCTTTAGATGTTTCAAATTTGAAAGCTGACTTCTAGAAGATGTAATATATACTGCAATTAATAATTTACTTTAAAATTATTTTAGCCTGATTATAGTTTATTAATAGCTAACATCTACTTATTAGCAAATATATATGTATATCATATTTCTCTTTCTGGGTCTGGATTAGCTCACTCAGAACTTGTTTTCTAGTCTCATCCATTTGCCTACAATTTTTATGCTGTTATTTTTTTTAAAGCTGAGTAACACTCCTTTGTATAAATGTAACTAAGGTTATTTATCCAGTCTGCTAATGTGGTACATTTAGGTTGTTTCTACTTTTTGACTACTGTGAAAAAAACTATGATGAACACAGTTGAGCAAGTTTCCTTGTGGTAGGAGATACTGACTTTTGAGTATGATCCCAAGATTATTATAGTTGGATCTTCAGATAGATCCATTCCCCATTTTTTTTAGAAACTGGTATATTGATTTCAATAGTGACTATACAAGTTTATACGTCCAAGAAATGGAGGAAATCCTCCTTCCTCCTCATCTTTCACAGCATAAGTTGTCACTTGTCTTATTGATCTAGGTCATTCTGAAAGGTGTACAATAAAATACCAAAGTAGTTTTGATTTATATTTCTGTGGTGGTAGAGAATTTTGAACACTTCTTTAAGTATTTCTAAGCCATTTGTTCTTCTCTTGAAAATTCTTAGTTACCTGTTATGATTAAAAGAATGTCTGAAAACAAAATGGACAAAATGGCAGTAATTAAGACAAGTTTCTTTTTTTTTCCCTCCCAACACTGGAAAAGATAACATCTATTCAACTATTAAAAGCAAGGACATCTATTGTAGGCAAATAGATTAAACTAGAAAATATCACCCTGAATGAGGTAACCTAGACTCAAAAGAATATGCGTGGTATACATTCACTGATATATGGATAACAACCATAAGCACAGAATGCCCAAGATATACCCACAGACCCAAAGAAGTTAAACAAGGAAGACCCAAATGAGGATGTTTGATTCACACTTAAAAGGGGCAAGAAATAATCATGGGCAGTAGAATGAGGGGGAAACCTGAATGGAGAAGGGAGAGCGAAGGGAATTTGGGGGTATGATCAGGTGTGGGAAGAGTCAAGGAAAGGTCCAGAAGGCCAGGAGAATGAATGGAAATCTGTGGCTGCAGGGGAGAGGGGATTTATGGGCAGGAAGGAGGGAGAAATTATTAAGAGGCAGGGGATCTGTAGGATGTTCCAGAGACTGAGTTGGGAGAAGCTCACAAGAGTCAATGCAGGTTACCTTAGCCAAGATGCCTAACAGAAGGGACTTGGAACCTAAAGAGGCCATCTCCTATAGCCAGATAGGATGCCCCATAGAGTAACAAAGACACCAACCTACCCACAAAACTTTAAGCTAAAATTTGTCCTCTCTAAAAGAAATGTAGGGACAAAGATGGAGCACAGACTTAAAGAATGGTCTTCCAATAACCAAACAACTTGAGACAAATCCTATGGGTAAGCACAATCTTTGACACTATTAATGGTACTCTGTTATGTTTATAGACAGGAGCTAGCATAACTGTCTTCTGAGAGGCTCTACCGAGCATGTGACAGAAACATTTGCAGATACCCACAGCTAAACATTGGACAGAGGTAGGGGACTCTTAAGGAAGAGTTGGGGGAAAGATTCAATGCTCTGAAGGGGATAGGAACCCCACAGGTAGACCAACAGTATTAATTAATCTGGACATGTAGGAGCTCTGAGAGACTGAGCTATCAATCAAAAATATGCACTGGCTTACATATTTAGAAGAGGGCTGCATTTTCCTGCCATAGTGGGAGAGAACCCACCTAATCCTGCAGACTTGAATCCATCAGGGTAGGGGCATACCTGGGGTTGGCCCCACCTTGTCAGAGGAAAAGGGGATGGGGATAGGATGGGGATGGGGGAGGGACTCTGTGAGGGTAATGAGGTCAGCATTTGGGATGTAAATAAATAATAGCATCTTCACTAAATGGTGCTGATCATACTTGTTTCTACATGTAAAATAAATAATAGCATACTTATTATATTTAAACTATACTTATGTTTAAACTAGGAATAAGAAATTATGGCTATTATTTTAATGTTCAGTAGATTATGTCAACATCTTAACTAACAGTATTATGAAATATAATAATTAGTACAAAATACTTAACCATTTGAATACTCAAATTCTAATTGCAATATGAAAAATGTTTTCAGATGAAAAGAAAAAAATGCAGATTAAATAGATGAATTCAAAACACTAAAGTTAATATGTATGAAAGAACTCATGATATATTTCTACCACTGTGTGGTCAAACAGTATTCACAACAAAATTGTCTTAAAATTTCTAATCTATAAAATGTGACAAAATTAAATCACATTTCATCCTTTCAAATATATTTATTCCGAACATGACATGATGTTATTAAGTCATTTAAAAGTCATGATGTTAAGATTAATATTTCTGTCTTGATTTCCTACACCAATGTGACACACAGAATTGAAAATATATTGCATAAATTTTATCTTTATAGGTTAAACTAAATTAAATATGCTTAATTTTTGAATTATCTTTCTGAAGTAAATTATGATGATAATAATAATAGAGGGCTTTATTGAAAATAATTTTATCTCACTCTACTTCTGCCAACTTGGAATTATAAAATAGATTAATTGATGTAACAGTTGGAAAAACTTCATACTCCTTCAGGAATTTCAATAAACTGAGTTAGGTGGTCAAAGCAGAATTAGGGTTTATGAACACACAGAGATAGTGAACCTTATGCTTAGTGCAAAGTTCAAACAATAAAATGACTTATTTCACTAAGAAGTAGATTAATATGCAGTGCCCTTTCAAAGTTGTGATTTTACAAAGAAAGCATGATAGATATATAAACAGATAATATTTAGGAATGGCGAGTTAGTAGTATTTCAAGAGTGAAGGATATGTGTATTTCACAATATATTTTTGTTTTCCATTATGATTGAGCTTTGGCCATATATACTTTTGTACATATATGTTTATACATATATAAGTATATACATATTTCTATGTATAATTTATATTACATGTATTAATGTATATATATATATATATATATATATATATATTTCCTCTATTCACCATTCCTATTCTTTCTCTTGATCATTTTTGTTTCTATTCATTAATTGTACTATGTTTGAGTTATTTTAGGACTGGAAATCAACTGAAAGAGTCATTATTAGATAACTCATTTACTTGTAGAATTTCCTTCAAATGTATTTTAATCTTTTCAGCAGATTTTCTTCATAAAATTTCTCCTTGACACAATTTTAATTTTCATCAACAGTAGTGGCTTATAAAGATTCATCAAAAGTTATGAAAAAGAGGAAAGTTATGAGTGAAGTCATTTTCAAAATGTAGAAGAAAAACCATTGAAGTGTTCACATTCTGAGCTCTACTTCTGAGGCTTTACATGTTTGACCTTTAAAAGATGACTTCCAGAACAAATTCCCATAATATACACACTTACAGAAATAATTTATTGTAAAATGTATACTGCTTTACCTAAAGAACTTAAACTAAATTATGATGCCATTATTTAAAATTATAATTTTTGAACAATAGCATAGTAGAAATCTCCACCACAATTTTTTTATTAGATATTTTCTTTATTTACATGTAAATTTTCCCTTTCCCAGGTTCCCCTCCAAAAACAAACAAACAAACAAACAAACAAACAAACAAAAACAACAAGAACAAACCCCTTTTGCCTCCCCCCTTCCCCATGCCTGTCACCCCACCCTCTCCCACTTATTGGCCCTGGCATTCCCCTACACTGGGGCACAAAACCTTCACAAGGCCGATGTCCTTTCCTCCTATTGATGATCGAATTTGCAATCCTCTACTATACACATGCTGCCAGTACATTCAATCCTACCCTGTATAGTCCTTGATTGGTGGTTGGGTCCCTGGGAGCTCTGAGGGTACTAGTTAGTAATTGTTGTTCGTCCTAAAGGGCTGCAAACCCTTCAGCTCCATAGAACCTTTCTCTAACTCCTTCATTGGGGACCGTGTACTCAGTTCAATGAATGGTTGTGAGCCTCTACATCTGTATTAGTCAGGTATTGTCAGAGCCTCTCAGGAGATAGCTATATGCTTGTCCTTCCTTCCGTCTCTGCTCCATAGTTAATCTCTGCCACTCCTTCTGTGGGTGTTTGATTCCCCTTTTTAAGAAGGAATGAAATGTCCACCTTTTGGTCTTCCTTCTTCTTAAGTTTCTTGTGGTTTGTGGGCTGTTCTTCCTGTATTCCAAACTTCTGGGCTAATAACCACTTATCAGAGAATGCATACCATATGTGATCTTTTGTGATTGGGTTACCTCACTGAGGATGATACTCTCCAGATCCATCCATTTCCCTAAGAATTTCATAAATTCATTGTTTTTAATAGCTGAGTAGTTTCTTTTATGAATGTAGATGCCCTTGCATTTGGAGCATAGAAGGTTCATAATTGAGAGTTCATCTTGGTAGATCATACATTTGATGAATATAAAGTGTCCCTCCTTATCTTTTTTGATCACTTTAGGGTGAAAGTCGATTTTATTCGATATTAGAATGGCTACTCCAGCTTTTTTATTGGGACAATTGGCTTGGAGAATTGTTTTCCAGCCTTTTATTCTGAGGTAGTGTCTGTCTTTGTCACTGAGGTGGGTTTCCTGTATGCAGCAAAATGTTGGGTCCTGTTTACATACCCAATCTGATAGTCTATGTCTTTTTATTGGTGAGTTGAGTCCATTGATGTTGATAGATATTAAGGAAAAGTAATTGTTGCTTCCTGTTACTTTTGTAGT
>JADRCD010238143.1:37267-49036 GCA_019843815.1 Montemys delectorum
TTCACCTGTTTGTTTGTGTTTTCCTGCAATTCCTTAAGGGATTTTTGGGTTTGCTCTTTAAGGGCTTCTATTTGTTTACTTGTGATCTCCTGTAATTCTTTATGGGATTTTTTTGTTTCCTCTTTAAGGGCTTTTATCTCTTTATCTGTTTTCTCCTGTATTTCTTTAAGGGAGTTATTCATGTCCTTCTTAAGTTCCTCTCTCAGCATTGTGAGATGAGTTTTAGATCCAAATCTTGCTATTCTGGTGCTTTGGGATATCCAGGGCTTGCTGAGGTGGGAGTACTAGGTTCTGGTGAAGCCAAGCAGTCTTGGTTTCTGTTGGTAGGATTCTTGTGTTTGCCTTTCACCATCTCTTGATCTCTGGTGTTAGAAGTTCTTGGTGTCTTAGAGCTTGACCTTTCCTTGCTGCCCTGCAACTCCCCTTCCACTCCTGAGGCCTGTGCCTCCCAGCTGGTCCCGCCTGAGTCCTTGGGCTGAAGCTCGTCCTGGAGGGAAGCCCTCCCCTAGCAGGGAGGTGGCAGAGATGGTCACTAATCCAGCTCTGTAACTCGGAAGCTGAGAGGCTCCTGTCCCTGCAGTCCTGCGACTCCCCTGCAATTCCTGAGGCCTATCCACAATTTTTAAATTATATGACTAACAGTTTGCCATATAATTTTAGAATTTTATCAGTATTATAAGGAATGAGTTTATAATAGTCATTAATTTCAGAAAGAAGAGCTAATAAACAATAGTCCAATCCATTTGATATTAAAATATAATCTCCAATACTTACAGATCAATACATTAAATAGAGTAAAATATCATTTTACCAAATGCAAGTTACAAATTACATGGCATTCTCCATCAAAATTCTCACAGTTCTTCACTGATTATGAAGAGACAATTTCTGCATCATTTGGGCAGACAGACTGAAAGACACACACGCACACACACAAACACACACACACACACACACACACACACACACACAGAGAGAGAGAGAGAGAGAGAGAGAGAGAACACTTGAACAGCTGAAACAATCCAAAATAACATAAGAATAGCTAGAAGTATCACCATGCCCAATATTAAGTTGTACTACAGAATAAAAATACAGGAGCATGGTATTGGCATGAAAAAGACACACTGATAAATGGAATCTAATTGAAGACCTAGACATATATCCACATACGTCTAGACACCTGAGTGTTTATATATAAAAAGACAGATATTAACTGGGCAGTGGTGGTGCACACCTTTAATCCCAGCACTTAGGAGACAGAGGTAGTCGGATTTCTGAGTTCGAGGACAGCCTGGTCTACAGAGTGAGTTTCAGGACAGCCAGGGCTACACAGAGAAACCCTGTCTCAAAAATAAATAAATAAATAAATAAATAAATAAATAAATAAAAACCAGATCTTAACACTGGAAAAATGCAGGATCTTCAACAAATGCTGCAGCTTAAAATGAATGCAATTGGAACAATATGTTTCCTGCTCAAAATTCATAAACCAATTATGAATTTTATAAAGAGCTACTCTCTAAAATGTACAAAGAACTTTAAATAGCCTGGACATCAATAACCCAATAAAATAACCCAAGCAAATAAGTCAGTACAGATGTAAAAAGAGAGCTGTCAATGTTAGCATTTCTTCTACACTCTGCCCCAAAATTACCTGGCAATTGCCAGGTATGCCTGACTCACTGCAAAAGGGGCTGCTTGCCCACTCCTCACTCTCTTGTTCTCTTGTTCTCCTACCCTCTTCCCTTTCTGTCCCTTCTTACCCCTCTCTTTCTCCACGTTTCTGGCCTCCCTGTACACTATATTCATTCTCTCTCTCTCTCTCTCTCTCTCTCTCTCTCTCTCTCTCTCTCTCTCTCTTTCACTGATTTTCTTTGTCTCTACTACCCCTTCAACACTCCTTCCTATCCCTAAATAAACTCTATTCCATACTATATCCATTGTACAGTTAGTACCTCAGGATGAGGGGATGTTTCAGCATAGGCCCACAGATGCACCCCCTTCTCCCCTCCCCATATTCCGCACCATACCACACCTCTACCAAACATATCCCGATTTCTCCTTCCTTTTTATAAAGCACAACAGTTAAAAAAATAAAGACTCAAATGGTTGAGAAGCAACTTGAACATAAAGAAATGTTGTACATCCTTAGCCATCAGGGAAATGTTAATAAAAACTACTTTTAGATTTCAACTTACACCTGTCAATAAAACCAGTGACAGCTCAGGATGAGTGGGATGTAGAGTAAGAATAGTACTTATCTATTTCTGGTGGGAATTCAAACTTGAACAGCCACTGTGGAAAACAGTGAACAGTGTAGAGGTTCCTCAGGAATCTTGGAGTCAATATTCTTTTTCAACTATAGAACCCTGGGAATATACCCAAAGGATGCTTCATCACAACACAGAGACATTTGCTCAATGATGTTCCTGGCTGTCTATTCGTATAGCCAAATTTGTAAAGAGCCTATGTGTTCATCAATAGAAATATGGTATAAGAAAGATGGATAAAGAAAATGTGGTATATTTACACAATGACATAGTAGCTAGTAAAAAAAAAAAAAGTGTCAGTAGCTATTTAGTAAAAGCTAAGGCTAGCAGGAGACCTACCTGGAGATTGCCCACCATTTTTGCCTGATCTGTTAATGGGTAAGTTCTATGAGGCAAGATCCCAAAGAAACTTCATCTCATAACTGTTTCTTGTGGCTGATATGTCTTTCCTTTCATTATTAAATTAATTTAATAATCCCTGGGCAGTATCCCACCCTATTGATCTGATTTCCCGCAGATCTACATAAAAATAAACTTTCATGAATTAATGATGTTAGATGGATTTCTTTATAGAATTCCTGATTTGATTCAAATAATCTCAGAATGTTTCAAGAGATGGTTTTAGGACTTTTTTTTTTTACTAGAAAGATTGAATAAAGTTAGAATCAAGAATAGAATATGCCCACTCCTCATAATAGTAAGCAAAGGCTTCATAATAAGAAATACAATGATCTTTTATAATTACACTAAAAAAAGAGATAGACTTGGGGACAAATCTGTGTTGAAGCATTCTCGTACAAGGATGAAGTCACAGTGGTGCACTATGATAAAGCAAGGCCATAAAGAAATGTTGCATTGAACTTATAATAAGCATAAAGAATGAAACACTGTTTTGAGCTTAATATAAATATCCTCTTGTAACTTCCATTTTGTGTAACATGTGTTCTATGAGGTAATTTTCTAAGAACTTTTGTTTTTAAAAATCCAGAGAAAAGAAAAAAAGATGATAGTTTGGCTTGGGGGTTCTGCATCATGCATCCATCCATCCATCCATCCATCCATCCAGCCAGCCAGCCAGCCAGCCAAATGTAGTGAGGTAGCCATTTTCTGCTTCAGTCTGTGTATATGTCATCTTTCCTTTCCTTTTACTCTCTAGTTCAGAAAGAGTTAACAAGCCTGGTCAGTGAAGTATTTCTGGCTCCCTATCCAGAGAAAGGAGTACTAGCAGTAAAATTTTTGCTTAATTCCTCACTGCTATACAAGAGTTAATTATCACAAACCCGCAGCGTTTGGCCTTAGGATGATAAAGAATTGAAGAAAGGTACATATTACCATCACTGCCTCCTAGACCGGGTAAACCTATAGATGCTAGGAAGATAATTGGCAATCATGAAATTGACAGGTTATAAATTATGGAGCTAGAAGAAGTCATCCTTAGTGAAGTTTTGTGGTTTTCTTTGGGCTTTTTCCTTCTGTTCGTTTTGTCTCAATGGAATAGGGAAAGAAAGGTTGTTGAACGGGTGGATTTGGAATTGTGGAGTATGTGGGAAGAGCTAGCAGCAAGGAAAGTGGAATCAGAATGTACTATATGAATATATATATTTTCATTAAAAAGAAATAATATAAAACTGGAAAATAGTGGATACATTGAATCACCCAATATATTTTAAAATAATTTTTTGTAGTACTGTTTTCTTTACCATTGAAGATAAAGAAGCTGAAATAAAGCTGTATTGTGGCAAATTTTCAGAGTACTCTCTTATGTAATTAAAGTACATAGCTTTACAGTTTTGTGTACTTAATACCTTACCTTACCTCTGCATGACAAGACGGCAAGTTCAGCATTAAAAAAGAAATCTCAAATGTAAACCTTAAAAACCAACTTTCCAGGACAGCCAGCGCTATACAGAGAAACCCTGTCTTGAAAAAGAAAAAAAATTAACTTTTTTAGTAATACTTATAGTCTATTTATTGGGTATCACACAATTTCTACTTCAGTAGCCTTTGTATTCACAACTAAGACATTGAATTATTTTGTTACATGTTTTTTTTTTTAACTTTTTCATCTCTGTCATATTATTTGAAAAATTACATATTAATTCTGAAGAATTTTTCTTAACATTTACTTTAATAGATATTTAAGTGTACTTTAATTAATTTCTTCGAAGAGTGACTAAATTTTAAATATTCTTCCATAATTTTAAAGATATCACTACACTTGTAATTTTTATTAGGAAACAGATTTTTAAAACTAGAATATTCACTTCATAAAGGTAAAGATTTATGTTGTTCATGATACATAGAACAAGAATGGTGCAAAAGAATATTTTGAATTAAGTGGAATAATTATTTGTCTGCTGCTAAGAGCTGACAGAAAGCAAAAAAGCAGGAAACATAGTGACTCTCACATGAGTCAGCTTGAAGGTATAAAATCACAATCAGCGTACTTCCTATTTACATTCCCCTAAGCTATTGGAATGAAAACAGTTCCATGCTTAAATAATAAATACATTAATTATACTTATGATTCTTGACAGCAGTTAGGTTTGTAGGTTTCTGATTCTGTTCCAAGGACTGAGTGTCTATGATTTATGTATTAGGCAGCAGTGTCCTGAGGAAAGAGATGTAGGATAAAATTCCTAAAGACCGGGACACAGATGCCTGCCTTTGTAAGAGTGAAGAATATCAATAAAAGTGCACTGAACAGAAAGAGGTAGCAGCAAACCATCTTGAATAGGTGCTTAGAGGAGGCTTTTCATTTGTTGTTTCTTTTTGTTCTGTTTATTTTATCTATGTTTTAGATCATATTTCCAAATCGAGTGTAAAAATTCAAAATGTATGTTTATTGTAGCATGCATTAAAATGTCATAGTAAATAAAATGATGCTACCTTTCAACTTAACTTTTCTTTGATCAACGCTCATCAACAAATATAATACAAATTATGCTTAAACATACTTTAAATTAGGTTACTTAAGAAAGACTGAATGTGTATTCAATTTTCCATATCATTATCAAACAGGTTTTTAGCACTACTTATTTTTGCTAAAAAACCTCGTCCATAAATATCCTTTGTTCACTATAAAGTATTATTTGTATAAAATCTTTGGATTGTATTTGCTTTGAAAGGATTTGGTCATTGAAATTCATCCATGCTCCTCACTTTAAACAGATTGAAAATTATTTAATGTTACTAAATTAGAGGTGGCTGATTCTTAGTAGAAAGGTAATATTCTATGATTTTTGTGAGAAAATATTTAGTCTTTTTCAAGGATAGTCTTCAGGAACATTCATGTAATTCTGCCTAATAATTGGTAAGTAGAAGATACATAGTTAAAAGTTTTAGCTTACACTCTTATTTCTTTCAAATTATTGAGTTAATCATAACCTACATGCTCAGTATTATCAATGTAACAATGTTTACAGAAATGTGAAAAAAGAGGTCTAAATTAATGAATAATGTAATACACTCAATATTTGATTTTCATCATGGTAACACATTATGATATCATTAAAGAAAACAAGAAAAAACTATGTTGTAATATATTATTATTATTATTATTATTATTATTATTATTATTATTAATTTTTAACCTATTACTACTTCTTTCTCACTTAAGTTTCTTTTTTGCCATTGTTATAAATCCAAAGGTATCTACTGAATACAGCACTTTAAAATACTATTTGTGTCTCTTAATATCTTTGGATATGGAATTTGATATCTCCCAAAGTGAAAACTGGGCTTGGAAGTTGGCTTGGTGGCTCAGAGTCCATATTAAAGTCCACTTCTCAGCAATCACAAAGACTGGAGCATGCTTGTTCCTCCAGCCCCAGCAGATAGGATGCCTTTGGCCTCCAAGGGCATACATGGACAAACAACTCCCCTCCACATACACATAATAAAACTAATAAAATGTAATCTTTTGTTAGCCAAAGTGGACTACTAGATATTCAGTTTCTCGTACTTTTTCTAGGAGAAATACAAAATAATAATTACCTAATATAGTGAAATGAATTATTTCATATTTTCTTACCTTTCTAAACACTTATTGAAAATAGATTCATCTTTCATAAAATAAATCTAGATCACAGTTTTTCCAAGATTCATTCTTTCCAGGTATCTCTCCTTACCACCAGGTCCAGTCCCCTAAATTTCCTCTTCAGATATGAGCAGGGTAGGCCTCCAAGAGAGAACAGCCAAACAGAAAACAACAAGATACAATAAGACAAAGCAAAAGCCCTCATATCAAGACTGCACTAGAGACTTTGAGGATAGTATTATGGATTTGGTTAGTTGTATTTCCACTTATTTTAAACTAGATAAATATTTTGTAATATTTTCAGTTAAACAAATTCACATCACACTAATAAAGTATATAATTTTGTAACAATACTACATTTACTTAGATTATAGTATACTCACATTTCTTCCTTCATCTTTCCTCCACGCACTTCTATATACCCTTCCCTACCCGCTTCAAATTAGTCAAATTAATCATTTATTAATAATTTTTGAATTCATATGTGTAAGCATATATAGTACTCTATTTTGTGGTTTAAATTGTACTGTCGCTACTAAATCAAGGTAGAGAACTGCTTTTCTCAGTACTTACTGAATGTCTGTTGGTCTTAATGAGCCAACTGCATTTTGAACCTGTCTAATGAGTCATCTTAGAAAGAATTAGTTAATTGTTAATAAAGTTGAATCATTTATATGCAAATTGAGCTTTTGCTGAAATATGCATATTAACTTTAAAATATACTTTATGGCAATATATAAGCTAAATAACTTAAGTGGCTTATAGTAAAGTCTATATATGTCTAGAATATGTCTAGAATATTTCTAGTCTAGAATTATATAAAATGAAGTATATTTTAAATCAATTATATAAATGTTTAAATTGTTTAATAATTTTATGTATGCTATAGTTATTTATTAAATATATGTAATTTAACAGTTAGTCTATTGGATTTTTATTAGATATATCATATAATAAATAAATACATTTTATAAAAACACACTTAGGATGTGTTAAATACTTACAGATTTATTTTAACATTACCAAAGCTATTGATATGTATATTGGAATGTTGCCTCATACTCTAAACATTTATTTAGAAACCAGGGTTTTACCATTTGGTATAAACTTAGTAAGAGCTGAAAAAATTGATAAGTTAAATATTCCTCATTCAGGTAGTTTTAAGAATGTAGGGTCTCCAAACTTTTTGAATATTCATGGATGCAAAACAAGTGATAATATGATATATTTTATGAGTATTCAAAGCTAGACATATATTTATTCTTTTAAAAATTGGTACAGTAAATCTGTGAAGTTCCTTATATCTACACTGTTTTTAGAGGGAAACAGACTGAAGTTCCAAAATCAACTCCAAATGTTATCATGTATAACAATTTCTGACAACCCCTAAATTAGGTGGTTGAATATATAGAAAATGTCACATCTTATCTAAGCCCCAATTTTAAGCTTTTTTGAGCAAAATTATGAAAAAAATGAACAATTCAAAAATAAAGTGTCCTCACCATCAAGGACACAAGCACAGAAACCTATAAAAAGGACTCAATACAGAGCACATGACACACTATTCTCTACACTTAATAATCAAGTGGCCAGCTTTGCCAGAGTCTGACAAATACATAGGTGGATGCTTGCAGCCAAACATAGAACTGAGCACAGGGTCCCTAGTGGAGGAGTTAGAGAAAGGACTGAAGGAGCTGAAGGGACTTGCAACCTCATAGGATGAACAACAATATCAACCTACCAGACTCCCCAGAGCTCCCAGGGACTAAACCACCAACCAAAGAGTCCACATTGAGGGACCCATAGCCCTAACTGCATATGTAGCAGAATATGGCCTTGATGGGTATCAATGGGAGGAAAGGCCCTTGGTCTTGTGAAGGATCGATGCTCCAGTGTAGGGAAATACCAGGGAAGGGAGGAAGGAGTGGGTGGATGGGCAGGGGAACATCCTCATAGAAGCAGGGGAAAGAGGGATGAGACAGGGAGGCTTCAGAGGGGAAGCCTGGGAAAGGAGATAACATTTGAAATGTAAATAAATAAAATATCCAAGTTTACTTTCATAATTTTTCCTTTTGATATTACTGAATCGATTTTATCAAAAGAAAATAATCAATGAGCAAATAAATATCCTTCAACTCATTATAACTATATGCTTCAAAATAGTAACTTGATAATGTCCTTTGAATCTCTTTACAGTTGCCCCATTCGAATTACTCTATGCAATGGTTCAAATCTCTTATGAAAAACTAAAATAACATATAAAATAATTTCATTTGTGGTGTTATTTGATTAAATGGTCTCCATAGTCTCATATATTTGAAATTATATGTCATCAGTTAGTGGAGTTGTTTGGGAAAGATTAGGAGTCAAGTTGAGTGTGGACTTGTTAGAGAAGACGCATCACTGGAGTAGGTTTTGAGGTCTCAAAGCCCATGTCAGGACCAATCTATCATTCTCTGACAGTTGCCTATGAATCAGGATTTGTAGCTTTCAGATACTGGTCTAGCACTTTGAGAATCTACTTCCCACCATAATGATCATGAACTAATGCTCTGAAACTGTAAGCAAGTGCCTAATTAAATGTTTTCATTTATAAAATTTTGCCTCAGTCATAGTGTCTCTTCACACCAATAGAAAAATAACTAAGATTCTTTATAACTTAATCCAAATAATGACACATGTGATCATTGGATACATATTACTCTAAAATGCCACTGTCCTGTCATCATTTCCGAGATTTGATACAACACTATGAATAAAGGAATTTAACAAAGAAATGTTTGGTTATAAATCCAGGTCACAGTATGTGATAGAAGGAAGATCACAATGCATAAAGCAACTAGTCACAAACACAGTTAAGATCAATGAAAAAGCAATGTATGTGTGGTCCATTTATTGATTTCTCTATTCAAACAATTCAGAAATTCCGAAGGGTTATCAATTGTGCTAGATTCTTTATCACCCCCAAATATGTTTATGGAGGATATTATGCTAATTTTATAAAATAAACAATGGATTTAATAAACCTGGAGTATTCCATATTTAATCTAGCATTTATTATTTGTTCGTATTGGCAACTTTAATAATCTTCAGTTTCAGCACTTGCTAACACGTAGAGTAGATGGTTTAATCAATTACCTCCATTTTGTTGTGGAAGACACTAATTTGTTTCTACTTTCCACGATTATTTCCTTTGCTGACCTCTGAGCTGTGGCACACGTGGATAGCAATTCAAAGTGTTTTTAAAGTTGTTTTATTTAACTACATTCCAAATGTTGTCCCCCTTCCTTGTTGTCCCCCTTCAAGAGTTCTTCACCCCATCGTCCCTCCTCTCCTTTGCCTTTGTGGAGGTGCTCCCCAACTCATCTGCACCTTGCCCCAATACCCTTTCCCTGGGGCATCAAGTCTATATAGGATCCTCTGCCACTGAAGTCAGACAGGGAAGTCCTCTTCTACATGTTTAAAACATCTAAGTATAAGATAATACAGGCATATTATGAAGAGCAGAAAATACATAATATCAATCTTTAAGACAATTACAAAATTTTGAAAACAAATATTTATTTTGGTTTAATTATGTCTTTATATTTTATGCATATATAAAATATAAAATAATATACAATAAATACATGTAATTAGTGTATTTATTTTATAATAGGCAAATATAAACTTAAACAGAATAATGCTTTTAAGGAAAAGGAGTTTTATAATACCCCTGTTAATTTTCAAAGGAAAATGTATTTTTAGCTTTGCAAACTGAACATTTGAGCATTTAAACTGTCTACAGTCTTGAAACTATACATGCATGAATAGAAATTTTATATTCCAGAGACCTTAAAAGTAGTCTACTAACCAAATTGTCGTACTAAATCTTTATTAAATCACTCATTTTAGAAACTTCATAGTAACAGTATCATGGCTATAAATATGAAAATTTAAGGTGAATAAAAGAGTTTATACAGTTTCAATGTGTATAGGATAGTTGAGTATGGATCCAAAACTTATTGTTGTATGCATGAAACTCTTTGAAATCTTTTACTCACTCTTGTGCACTGTGATTGACAAATATTATATGTACTAATGCATATTAGTGATATTTTCATACATATGGGCATTGTGCTGAAAATCAATGTGACTTAATTAGTCCATTTATCTAACCACCTTTCTCCACTAAATTTCTTATATATTTTTTGAGAATTCAATACTAGAGATCCATATTTCCTTCATTCCCACTGGCCCATCACTTCTTTCCAACTCTTCCTGTGATTCTCCATTTACTCTCAAATTCACTGCCTCTTATTTAATTATTTTTACAAATATGGACATATGTATATGTAAATGAATTCTATTAAATTTCTTTACTGGTGTGTTGTAAGTAAATGTGCGTGTGTGTGTGTGTGTGTGTGTGTGTGTGTGTGTACAGGAGTTACATACATGTAGGGGCCAGTAGAGGGTGACACCCTGCCTGCATTTGAAGTTTTTGCTAGTTAAGAGCAACCCAATGGGTTGCAGGTTCCTAAACTTGTAACATCTGAAAGTCCCTGATAGTTCTCTGAGAACACTTAACCACTCAGCAAGCTCTTCATACCCACTCCTTTTTCTTTATATGTATAAAACTTTGTAGAATTTATTTATCTGTATCACAGTGTTACTCACAAATCTCCTTCCAACAGATTGTTTCCAGAAACTTATATTCTTTATTTTAGGTACAATTCCTCACCATGTTTTATTCTCTTTATTACTTATTACAATGTGAACTATAATTATTAAATTACATGCTTGTACTTTTCTCCCATATTACGGAAAATGAAATCTCCATGAGATGAGGAACTGTTGACCAATATCTGTCTGAAATTAAATTACAGAAATGAAAATGTTCTTCTACAATACTATTATGATAGACTTAATATCATTCCATATGCCTGGATGCATCAAACTATCAATTTTGTCTGTGGCTCCACTGTGTTAACAGAAAGAAAAGGTAACAATCATACACTCTTACAACTGTTTTATAATTCTTTAATCTCTGAAATAATGGCTTCTTTGGAAGAAAAACAGACACAGAGACAGGTATTATGTGCTTTTACCCAAGTAGGATGATTCCAATAAAAATTTCGACATTTTTTCATACCCTCTTTAATGAAATTAGTTGTTTAATACCCTTACACCTTGTTATCAATTCTACAACAATTGTATGGTTTTACAAATTTTATACCTAACAAAAGAAGCAATTGCTCTGCTGAATGGCATAAGTTGAATTGAAAGTAAACTGCAAAGTGGATGAAACTATACTGCAAATATTATCTTATCATGCACGCAAATATTAACATGTATTTGAGAGTTCCATTGTAGTGAAGAGATACCATGACCATGGCAACTCTTATAAAAGAAAACATTTAATTGGGGGCTGGCTTACAGTTTCAGAGGTTTAGCCCATTACAGACATGGCAGTAAACATAG
>JADRCD010238144.1:0-12491 GCA_019843815.1 Montemys delectorum
GTGATTTGAGGGTCATTGAAGTACAGCCTTATTACAATGAAATCCAGTATCTAAAAATTGTTCTTATTTTGGGCTTGAACCACAGAAAGAGCCAAGATTTTAAACTCTACTAAATACAAAACAAACAAACAAAAAGACTTTACATGTTTATGTTCATTTAAGAAAATACTAGTAGTGATGTACTATTTTGAAATATACAGTTAATATGTTTGGAGTTATTTGAAATTTATAGTGAGAAAAGTGTATGTATTTGCAGTATTGCTGTAGACAATCATCTACATAACACTGTTAAATTGATTGTTTTATATCAAACAACTTTTATAATACTCTTTATTATAACATTTTTTAAATTTCAGGAATATGACAAAAAAGATATTGGAAGTATTGAAGGGGGGTCTCTGGGAGGAGTTGGGGTACAAAGGGGAAACAAGAATGTGATTTAATTCTATTTACTTAAAATATGTTTTTAAATGTTAACAAATTGAGACAAATTGAAATCATGTAACTTTTCTCCTCATAATGTAATAAAAGTTAAAAAAAAGCAGAAAAAGAAAAAAAAAACAAAATAAAACAAACAAACAAAAAAAGAAAATACAACTCAAAACTGCAATGATTTGTTGCTATGCATTTCTACCATAGTCCAGTATTTGTTACTCTAACAGGATATCTTCAGATAACCTATGGAAAAAAGAAATCTATATTTCCAATAATACAAATTAGCAAGGTCAGGAAATCAGGGAACCACCACTAACAAAGTGCATCCATCTTTCTTAGCTCATAGGTTGAGGGGAGACAGGTAAAGGGCATGAGTGAAACAGAAAGATCAAACTTCTAGTCTTAGTGTCTATCCAAAGAGATATTAACTAATGCGTAAGGATGGAGTTATTACTATCTAAACACCTCCTCCTAGGCTGCTAAAGGGCTCGTCAGATTGAAGTGCTTGCCAAGCAAGACTGAAGAGTTGAATTCAATCTACAGTATCCACATAAAGAGATAAAATTAGCTCCACAGTTTCCCCGTCTTTACATATTAGGGGCATGCACATATGCACACATGTATCATACAAATACACAAACACATAGACATTTGTAATATTCACAAATAAAATTAAGTTTCTGTTGCGGGAAATATTAAAAAAGATCACCCCTCAATCTCTTTTGCCCCACTGGACCACATTCCCACTCTAGTGCTGGTACTGGCCGGCCACATCACTATGTCCCGGTGGGGTCCTGCTATTCTCTTCCAGCTATCAAGATCATCTCGCTTACAGGCAAGTCCCCACACACCCCACAATCAGTCATCTAGTACCTAGTTACCCAGTAGAAACATGACTCTTAATGCTTAATTATCCAATTAGGTTTATATCTCAATAAGATCACAATTTACAAGATGTCAATACAATAACTTCAGAGCTAAATGATAAAGATAATGCTTTAACTCAATTATTCTAACTTTGTGAACACCTTAGCTACTTGTGGCTGTTTAAAACCACTCGGGATCTGGACCATCATTCTGTTCATCTGCCTCCATGTTGATGTCTCTCCACTCTCCCCGACCTTCTGACCTGTCTCATTCCTAAAGTTCTAGCTCCACTTCTCTATTTCTGTCCAACCACAGGCCTGTCACTGTCCTAATGTGATTGGATAGAGAAAATGCTGCAACAAGTTCCTCCTATTGGGATTCACCTTCCATGTTCTTGCTTACAATATGATATTTAACACCTGCTTCAAGGAGGTGTAGTGTATAAAATCCATAACAAAATCTTAAGATGTTGATGGCCAAAACTCAATAAATGTTGGTGAAGTTATAGAGGAAAAGAAACTCAGTATATTGAGCATGGCAGTGACAATTAATACGTTTATTACAGACTGCTGTATGAGGGTTTTTCCTGAATCTAAGAGCAGAGTGGTCATAGAATTCAGAAGTCCCACTTCTCAGTGTTAGATTAGATTTCTATTGCTGTGACAAATACCTGAGATACAAGAAATTAAATGGAGCAAAGGTTCATATTTGATCCTAGTTTTTATGGCTAAATTTCAATGTTAGTTGATTTATTTGTTCTATATTTAGTAGAACAGCCTATCATTCTGAAAGATGATGTGGATAAACAGGATGGTCACATCATGGCAGCCAAAAGGCAAAGAGAGAAAAGCATGTAATTAGGGTCAAGGTATAACTTTCCAGAACTCCAATAAAAATAATTACTTCCTCCAATTAACTCTTCCATCTCATTAATACCAGCCTGCTATAAACCCATGTAGATTGTGTCCCAGGATCCAATCACTTCTCAATAATTGAATCTATTAACTCCAAAAGAAATTTCCAATAGGTAAAGTAGGCAGGGCAGTTCATTTCTAAGTCATAACTAGTCCAAAGGGACATTAATCTCTCAAAGGGATATTTTTACTGAGGCATTATTCAGAATAGTCACAATATATAGAATGCATGTAAGATTAGTGCAAGCACCCAGTGGATGTAAATATTTAAATAAAATGTTGTATGTATAACACTTTAGACTTAAAAGGGTAAATTTCCAACCTTTATTTCCAGGGAAATAAAAGAATTTAGAGAAAGTTCAACGATTTAAACTGGAATGTTTGCTTCTACAAGATGTGGTTTGAGAATAATCTGACCAAAAAGTTTCATCTCAGTTTTGCAATACAAATATATTCTGGAAGCTACAGTGAATCTTGTCTATGGTTAATTTCAATTTTCTCATCACACTAACACAACAGAACTGTAAAGGAAGGAGTACCTTGATTAGGAAGATGGAAACACTCATTGAGCAATCTTTATGTGTATCAAAATATCCCTTTGGGTATCTCAAGTACAGATATATTGGAGAAGAGTGAGATAGGTTCTCACGTCATAGTTCTGGGTGTCCTGGAGTTCACTATGTAGTCCAGACTGGCCCTGAACTCATAGAGATCTGCCTTCCTCTGCTTGCCAAAATCTGAGATTAAAGATATATACCACCATGCCTTGCTTCACTTTTCTAGTAAATATAATTCGCAATCTTAACAATCCATCCATATTGTTGACAGTCTACAAGTCAGTAAGGCAAAGAAATTGATCTAGCTTAGAGGATCACAAGGTGATCAATATTTTGACCCTAAAATTGTCTAATTTTACTTTGTTGGAATTCTTTAATGTTATCACATTAGACATAATGTAGAGACAAGTTTCAGGGAGTAAGACGAAATCGGACAGCTAGCATGTGGATTTGTTTAGGTATCTATTGACTCCAAAACCTGCACTTCTACAGAGCACATTTTATTCTACATCCAGAGTAAACATACCTGGAAAGATGACTAAAAATTTGCTTTGCAACAATTGAAATGTAATATTTGGACTTAAATCATATATATGCATACTTGTTTTATTACTGTCTTGAGAATTTTATACAGTCTATTTTAATCCCATTTGCCCTCCCCCCCTCAACTCTTCCCATATCCAGATCTGCATATTTTCTCATTCAATATTGCATTCTTTTTATCTTTTTAGGTGCTACCTAAATATTCTTGAATATTGGATAATTTTTAAAATAACAATTCATTAAACACTGGGGTGTCAGATACTAGACATTAAAAGCATATTTAGTTTAATATGCATGACAAACATAAAATATCAGATTTTAATTGTATGTTTGTTGGTGGTAGAGTTGGAGTGCAACTTTTTTTGTTTAGAGGATGTGAGAAAACAAGCAGATAGGTCACCCCTCCCCCTTCCATCTGGAATTAGAGTCCTGGATTTAGCTTGAAGGCTTCAAAGCCTGTGCTCTTTTCTTTGTGCAAAATTCACACAAACAATGAAGGTCACAAAGGCAGGACCATCAGCATAAAATAGCACAGTGAGCCATTAAAACACATCAGTAATCAAGCAGTGTGAGGAGTTTTATTAGAAGAACTGGAGAGAGATTTGGAGCATGACACTCAGAGAAAATGATTCTAAACCTGAAGTTGGAAAACTCAAAGGTTGCAACCTATTATATATTTACTAGGTATTTTTTAACATCTTTATTCTCAATATTAAAATCACATACATACCCCAGCACCAGAAATATTAATATGAATGTTATAATATAGAGTACAGTATGCCATAGTTTATCATTTATTTGGAAAAGGATCATTGCTCAACATGTGTAGGTTATACCACAGGTCACATGACAGCAGGAAGGATTTTTTCTGGCATGTGGACTGGAATTGAACTTACATGAGTTCGAATTTATTTCTACTTCTTAAGAAATTCCTACATACTATGTATGTATACACACACAATGCAAATATACATACCCACAAGCACATACCTATACAGGCATGCACAACATAAGAAATATGTGCATACACTTGCATGTAATATGTATGTATATACATAAATACTGTAAACACAGTTTTTAAAATAGCAGGAATGTATGCAGTTTGGGAGAACAAAGGTCTGAGATGGATACACAGAAGAATGTTTCATTTGGAAGGTCCTTTCAAGGTATCTGGGGTTGTTACTGTTCCCTATTCTCTGGTGATTTCCCAAAGCAGCTTTAAATTGCAGTACCTTCCTTATGATCAATGGCATGGTGAAATGGCTCAGAATTAAAGAATCAGTATTACTCCAATAGAGGACACCAGCTTAGCTTTTAGCACACACACAGGATTTTTCCAAAGGCCTAAAACTCCAGATCCAATGTATCACATGCCTTCTTCTAGACTCTAAGCTCTTGTGATCATATGCTCATACCTATGCATATATATATATATATATATATATATATATATATATATTTAAAAGGATGCTCTAATTTTATATTTTTTCTTTTGCTAAAATTTATTTATTTGTTTACATTCTTGTTCTTGCCTTCCCTTCTTGGTCCCCCTCTCACAGTTCCTCATCCCATTCCTCCTTCCCCTTGACTCTGAGAGGGTGCTCCCCCTTCCCTGGTGCCTCAAGTCTCTCAAGGATTAAGTGCTTCTTCATCCACTAGAGCATGACTAGGCAGAGCTCTGCTATATTTGAGCCAGGGGCCTTGGACAGGTCCATGTATGCTGCTGTTTTTTTTTTCTCAGTCTCTGGGAGCTCCCCGGGGTCTAGGTAAGTTGAGAATGCTTTTCTTCCTACATGGTCTGATAATGCTTTTCTTCCTATGGAGTCACTGTCCTTTTCAACTTCTTTAATCTTTCCCCTAATTCAACCATAGGGGTCCCAGACTTCAGTCCAGTGATTGGATGTAAGTAACTGCATCTGTCTCAATCAGCTGGACCAATCTGTCTCAATCAGGGGGACCAGGAGGGGAGGGCAAGAACTGGGAGGGCATCTCAGGAAGCAGCCATATCAGGCTCCCATCTGTAAGCACATTACGGCATCAGTAATAGCGTCAGGACTTAGTGCCCTATCATGAGATGGACACGAAATTGGGCCAGTCATTGGACTGCCTTTCCTTCAGGCTCTTCTCCACTTTTGTTTCTGCCGTTCTTTTAAAAAGGAACAGTTCTGGGTCAGAAAATTTCATCATGAGGTAACTCAGATCCAAAAGAACATACATTGTATGTACTCTCTGATTTGTGGACATTAGCTAAAAAGTACAGAATACCAAGAACACAACCAACAGACCTGAAGAAACAGAAATGCCTGAAAATGTTTCAATACCACTTAGAACAGGAAAAGAAATAATCATGGGAGACAGAGGGAAGGAAAGAAGAAGGGAAACAGGATCAGGTATGGTTGTGGACAGGAGAGAAGCCTGGAGGGCCAAGAGTATGAATGGAGATAAGCAGCATTGGAGGGTGGGGGGTCGGAGAAGTTGGAGAACACTCTAGAAAGTACCAAAGACTAAGAAGGTGACAGACTAGAGACTCAAGGGGGTGACCTTAGCCAAAATGCCCAACACTGGGGAGAGGGAACTCAAAGATTCTACCTCTAGTAGATAGACAGGGTTACTAACCCATAAACACACACTTAAACACATAATTTAAATATAATTCTTAAAGAAATGTTTTGTAACAACATAATGCCCTGCCCTACCTAGATATGACTTCTTCTCCATGTACGTTACTTTTTTGGGCATTCTTCTTTACTCTATCATTTTTGTGTTCCTGCTTTCTCAAGCCATCATTCTAGGCAGAAGGCATATCTGACTCACACGCAGGAAACTAGGCACTGTCTCTATGTTGTGACAAAGAATTGTTCTTCTAATCCATGCAGAATCTTTCAGAATCCACTCTATTCTGTTGGATTTCATCCTTTCTGATGCAGTTTCTCTCAGAACACCCTGGACCCTATACACTCTTCTCTGCCTGCTCCAGCAGTCTCCACTACTTGATACACATTACCAGTCACCAAAGAAATGTCATAGATTGATCAGTGCCTTTGAAAAGAATGTCCAAATGGGGTAGGGCTTGGTGGGAGAGTGAAAGTTAAAATCTCAATCATTGAGCCAAGGCAGACAGAAATACCAGCATGGGTGAAAACTTTTTAAGGGGATGGCATTTGGAGAGATTGGAGGGAGAGGCTTGAAGTTGTAAACTGCTTTGTCTATTCATGTTGTAAAAGCCTCAGTCACTTTTTTTATTAGATGTTTTCTTTATTTACAATATCTCCTTTCCCAGTCACTTTTATCTACAACTCTCTTTCTCCTTTCTTTTCTCTTGGTCCCTGCTTATATTATCACTTTAACTTTCATTACTATATATGTGCACACACACACACACACACACACACACACACACATACACACACACACACACACAGAGAGAGAGAGCGAGAAAGAGAGAAAAGAGAGAGAGACAGAGACAAAGAGACAGACAGAGAGAGAGAGAGAGAGAGAGAGAGAGAGAGAGAGAGAGAGAGAGAGAGGAGACAGAGCAGGTTTCTCTCTTACCATATCCCCCTTCTCTGAATCTCTGCCTATCTATTTCCCACACCCATCTCTGTATGATTATCTGTCTGTGTCTTTCTGTGTTTTCATTATTAGTTTCTGGGCAAGCAATACAAAAGAAAGGTGAAAGGGTCTACATAGATGTAAGATGGACATTTTACTTAGCTCATTGTGTTTTCCTATAAAATCCTATGCATTTATTGGGACTAAAGAGATGCCTCAGCAGTTAAGAACACATACTACTCTTGCATAGGACTTGAGTTCTCTCCCTAACACACACATCAAATTGTAACTACAGATTCATGGGATTTGGTGCCCTCTTCAGGCCCTGAATAGAGACCAATATTCAAACACACACACATGCACACACACACACATGCATGCACACACACACACACACACACACACACACAAACATAATAAAAAATAAAATTAGATTTTAAAAATACCTCTTAAAATCAGATATGATTGAGTTTGATGCAAGATTTCAGCCCAGAGATTATACAAAGAATCTTGAACTGGGCTGTGATACATCTTGCAGTGCTGGTTAAAAGTAACCATCCCTGTTGATCACATTTGAAAGCAGAAAGGAAACCAACTCTTAGGCAGGAACATGTTAAACTTACATGCGGCTGAGTCAAATGTGAGCCAGACTTACTTTGTGGCTAACACTTCATAATAGTTATGTGCTCAATAAATGTCCAGCCTGAATATGGATTTCACTAAAATGCAACACTATAGCCACCCCAAGGGTTTATGATCCATAATTCATTTTAGAAAATGGCTTGATTCACTTGAAGCAGTAAAATCTGAGAACTTCATGGCTCATAATAATGTCAGGGGGAGCAATCTCCCATGCTAACTGTGTGGAGAGAATTAAAGCCTTACTGTCTAAACAGCGCATCTATCCTGTCCCCACACAAATCAGGTGGGGCCCACACTGAACACTCCGATGAGTAACAGCAATGCTCAATTCATATTTCACCATCTGAAAAGCAAGCAAGGAACTTATTTGTGCCTTCCCTAGGAAATAAACCACCCACAAATGAGTGGGAGCTTGAGTCTTAGAACCTCAAGGCTTTCTCTGTGAAACCCAAACGGAGTTCCCATTAAGCTCCGTATTTTCTCCTAAACTGAGTTTGGTGCTCTCAACTCATCCCCACATCATTATTTCCTTGATAAAATTACCAGAATGAGGTGTCTCTCTCCAGTATCACTTTAGATAAACAATTGCTCCTACTTAAAATGCAATCAAATATCACTTTCTCTGGAAAGACTTATTTTACTTTGCTGTTACTTGTTTCTTGAAGGCAATGCCATTTTATTGAGCTGATTGGTACATAATAGTCACTCTTCTATGTTTGCCTGCTCATATTTGATCTGTATTCTGAATATTAGACAAAGGTACTATAACTGTATAGCAGTCAGGGCTTTCATCAAGAGCCATTTGAGAGTTCCAATAAGCAATTAAGAATATTAATGAAGATGTGTAGTGAAAAGGGAATAGTCATTATTGATGGTCCTTTTTTGTCAGAGTATCTGAATTCCTGTTGAATACTTGGACCTACTGTGCTACTTCTCTTTACATTAAAAGGATAAACTGAGATGCTGTGAAGGGAATTCTTTTAGGTCTCTTCTGATGGCACTTACTGTTTCCAGGCTCTATTAGTATTGTCACCCATAATGGCTTGGCATTTGATTCATTTTTCAAATATTCAATGAATTTCAAAAAATACTCTGAAGTAAATATTATCTTACTATAATTTATATATACATACATATATACATATGTAATGTATTAAATATTTCATTTATATACTCATATGTACATGTCTGTGTTTTTAAACCTTACATAAGCATTTTTCTCTTTTACTTTAGTGTACATTTTTTCATTATTCCCTGCACACACATTGGGTTATCCGTCCAAGAGAATTTTAACTGTGGGAGTCCTTGGAAAAATGTAGAGTCCTACATTCTGTGATACTTTTGTCTTATTGGGTTAAGACAATAGGACTCATTAATGAAGAGTCAGGACATATTTTTTGGTAATGGCTGTTACAGGTCACTGTAAATTCCTGAAAGAACAGGACGTGTATCTTTTTATTGATTTGATTAATTTAATTTGTTGGGAAATAATAATTTATTAAGAGGGAAACATGGTGCAGTTTTGAGACTGTCCTATGGATGGCACTCTGGGTAACCTCTGGATGTGGTCAAAACTAGGCTTCCTATTTGGTTAACTAGTTTTCACAAGGAGGGGGGAGCCTGATGATCTCTTCCACAAATATTTAGTGAGCACCTGCTAGGGAAAGCATATGGAATGCACGATGAATGACAGTAAAAAATAGAATGCAAATCCCTTGCTCCCAAGACCTGGAGCCCCTGGGACTCTCTAGCATTGCCAAAGGGGATGAAATGTGTTAGCTTCACTTGTGGGAAGTGGCAGAAAGTGCTAAATCTGAGCATATATATCTGCCCTCTAGCACAGCAAGTACATTCTCAGATATACAGCCAAGAGCAATGAATGCATATGCTACTGCAAGGCTTGGACAAAAATGTCCAAAGAAGCCTTATTTATAATAGATTCAAACTGGAAATAATGGATCAGGGATAGAATAGGTGAATAAATTGTGATTTATTCACAAAGCAAAATAGCAGCGAACTACAACAGAAAGCAGTGATTGCTACACGTATGAACATGGGTAAATCTGCAAACTGAATATTGAACAAAGAAGGTGGCCTTCAACAACGACAAATTTATGATTCCATTTATATGATGTACAAGGAAAAGCAAACCTAATTTCAGATGATGAAATTCAGGATAATAATGAACTCACTGTATAGCGGTTGTAAAAAGGAAGGCAAAGAAAAGCGGTTTAAAGGTGACTGCAAACATCCTGCTTTGGCTCTTTCATATGTAGTATTTGAAATATTTCTACAGACACAGACACACATACTAATATAGAGCAAAACGAATGCCATCAACATCAATCAAAATTCTATTTACATATATAAATGTGTATATATGTGTGAATCTCTGTGTGAGCATGTCTGTGTTTTACAAAATACTTGAAACAGAAACCAAGTAAAATCAAGTAGAAAACAGAAGGAAGTCCAATACTTTTCAAAACCAAAAACATGGAGGTTAATTAATTTTCTTATAAATTTCACAGGTTGACTGTCTCTCATAAGAAATTAATGAAATAATGTGATGTTTCCCACTGTGCAATGCGCATTTTAAGCCCTTCTAGTAAGGGCTCTTACTGTTGGTAGTTTGGCATCTATAATGCTCCAACATCTACAACTTGTTAAATATTGTCATGATACTACAAATGTAGAAGCCCCACACCTGAACTTCTAACAGTATACAGACAAAACTCTATAATGCACTGAATATATTGTATAAAATTATTTTCTAGATATATGTTAGGTATATAGAAAACAAAAGTTTTGCTTTTAATTTTTTACTTCAGATATAAAATATCTTATTATTCATGTACAAATATTTTAGGAACTGCAGGAAATTATCCACTCACTTCTATGCCTAAGAATTCTTGATAAAGGAAACATAATATATGATAAGGAAAACATGCATGTACAAATAAAATGAGTTACTATACATGCTTTCTTTCCTCCTCCTCCTCTTCCATCCCTACCCCGTCCCTTTGGTATTGTATCACTATCCATTTACAGCTTGCCTAGAATTTGTCATGTAGCTTAGAAATGTCTCAATCTGCCTACTCCTTATGTCACTAATCTAATCTTCCAAATATCCCTAAAGGTCCATAGCATATACACTTTCAGTAAAGAGGAAATAAATCTCAAATGATACCTTATGTGAAAAACGTAGTGAGGATGGGTGAGGATGATAAGTTATTTGAAAAAAAAATGGCCTCAATATATTGTAGTGTTTCAGAAGATATTGAAATGCAATGTATCAGGATATAGCATAAACCCTTACGGTTTCTGGGAAGAGATATGGCATTATTTCTTCAATCATGGAAGTAAAAGCACATCTTCCAGTGTGTAGTTGTGATTCCTTGAAGCTATCTGACACTAGATATTAGATATTATTGAACCCAATGTTCTTTATTATGAGAGACTACATAAAAAGTAGCATGGTTAGATGTCATGGCATCTTTCAAATTAACAGAAATATTTTGGGATCAGATGTTTGTCATGAACACTAAATCTGTGGATAGATAATTTCACACTATGTAGCCTATGACTTACCAGATGCTCAAGGTTGTAACTATAATAAGACTTAGCTACTCCTGACAGAAAGCAGGAAGGGAAGAATTAGATAAGAAATTAATAAAATATAAAGATGGCATTTGTAATAAAACACTTGAGTGACTTGTATAATTTTAGGCTTGTGTACGGGTTGCTTTGTGGCTGCTGTCATAAAATATCACAGTCCAAAGCAATTTGAGGAAGTAAGAGTTTATTTCAACTTATGGTTCGAAATGTTAGGAATAATCATGGCAAGGGTACAGGAAGCTGGCTGATCACATTTTCTATCCATGGATAGGAAGCCAAGAGATCGAAATAATAGGAGAAAGGTATAGCTAGAAAATCTCATAATCTGCCTAGAGTGAGGTACTTCCTCTAGCAAGGTTGTAGCCCTAAATGTTCTGTAACCTCACCAACAGCACCACCAACCTGGGACAAAATTTTAAAATCCATGAGCCTATGGGGGACACTTCTCATTCAAAGTGCTACATTTGGGAAGGTGAAGAAAGCCTTGCTAATACAGTAAAATTTGGAGCCTCTCTCTCATCCCCCCGTCTGTCTAGGACTATCAGCTCTGTAGAAATGCTCACTGATGGCTTCTTGCTCAATGTAGTTTTAATCATTTGCATTCTGTCCAAGGATTCTCTAAAATTATAACTGTATTATGCTTTCCTTGTAATGAAGCAATATAGTAGCTTTCATAGCTGAATATGTTTAGGATAAGAAAGCCAGTGTCCACAAGGAATCTTTGGCCTATAACATTAACATCTTTAATAGAAACATCTTTTCTCTTTCTTTGGATAAATGACTGGAAAGCTCATTCTACTGAACTTTCCAACAGATGTTTAGCCCAAACTGGCTACAATAGAAAACCCATTTTTGTAAAAATTCTTTTTCACTGATGCTTCCCATCTGCTAACTCTGTTTTATAATGCATCCTAAGTGAAATACCCTGAATGAAAGCCTGTGTGATTTCTCAAAGATGTCAGGAGAGAAAAGTCAAAATGCCAAGGAAGAGCCAGTCATGTTCAGGAGAGGAGAGATATTTAGTATGAGAGGAAAAGAAAGACCAATAAAACATGTCCAGGAATACTTTGTCCATAAAACTCCCAATATTTTTTAAAGCCCTGGGGTCCCATAACTGTGGCTAGAAGAGATTGTGAGTTTTATGTCATTAATGAAACCTAGGGAACATTTAGTACTTTTTACACTTGAGAGAGTCGAATCTAGAAATAGAAATGTTAAGACAACAAAAGTCAAGAGTTGGATAACAAATTGAACAGGAAATGATTAACCAAGTCTGGGCTTTGAAAGTCTGGAAAACAGGATGCTTTGTACTGCATATCAAAGTGTCACTTACCTCAGTTTTCCCAATATCATTTGTTTCTATACA
>JADRCD010238144.1:12891-24700 GCA_019843815.1 Montemys delectorum
TCTCTCTCTCTCTCTCTCTCTCTCTCTCTCTCTCTCTCTCTCTCTGTGTGTGTGTGTGTGTGTGTGTGTGTGTATGTGTGTGTGTGTGTGTGTGTGTAGTATGTGTGTTTGTTTGTGTGTGTGTGTGTGTAGTATGTGTGTGTGTGTGTGTGTGTGTGTGTATTATGTGTGTTTGTGTGTGTGTCCCTCCCTCCCACCCCCTCTGTCTCTTCTGAGATTGACTTCAAGATTTTCTTTACACACTAGGCTTAAATGATATCCACTGTGGTAGATCCACAGCACAAATATGCATATCTCTTTTTGAAGACTATTGTGTGTATTTGTTGTGTGGATATATATGCACTCACATAGAGAGACTGCATCATATATGTTTTAAAACATATAGGATGTGAACAATCTTGACAATATGAAGGGTTATACATTTGTCTCTATATATTGCTCATTGTAATCACTACTTCACTTACCTATGTGAATCTAGTTCTAAGTCTACCATGATGATGAGAAATACGCTGTGGCCTACTTTGTGTACTCTATCTGTAATGCAAAAGTGGATCTACGTTCTGTTAAGCTAGCAGGATCTATCAGCTAGCAGCATCGTGTGCTTTCTATGATTTGCCTTTTGGAATATTTGCAAGTTTCTAGATAAAATTAATGTGTGTTAAAATTACACAAAATGTGTTTGGTGTTGAGATCTGCTTAACATGTGGGAAATCATGCTCAGTGTTGGAAAGCAAGTTTTTTATAGGGACATTCATTTGTTCATGGCATTTTCTTTATCTTTGCACTCTAGTCACTGGCCAAAGATGATCTAGCCTCTTCTCATCCAAACATTGGAAGTTATATTTAAAATAGATTTCAGCATATTGATTTTGGAAAAACACATACATTCAGAATTCAGACCCTTATCAGCAAGAACATACACTCTTTTCCTCACCATTTACAGAAATTTATATAAAAATAAAGGTAGTTTTCAGGCTCAAATGATTGTTAGTATTTACACTCATGAACTGAAATTCAGATAATGTGGAAGATACTGACATGTCTTCCTAGAGGTCAGTGGGTAGCATTACATCTGCCATCCACTTCCCTTGAGTGGCCCTCTCTGAGCAATGATATTTGAGTGGTGATTTAACCACTCAATAAAGTGAACAGTCACAGCAGTATCTCAGTCAGACCACTTCAACAAAGGGATTTGTGATACCAAAGGCCTTGGCACTTTCAGAATTTGAGCAAAATCATTAATGCAGCTATAGCCAAGCAAAGGATAGCAGAAAAGAGGGAGACACCTGCACAGCTTCTGCAGGACTCTCATTGTACACTAGAAGGATAAGCTTCATTGTAAATATAACCAGAACATCTGTGGATGGGCTAGAGAGAAAGTAGGACTGAAGAGGCTTATATTTTGAAGTCCATGCTGCTAGATGGGAGACTTAGGCAACAGGGAATGATGAGAGCCAAAGCACCAATCAGGACACTGTTACTTGGTCAGAACACAATGACTTCATCATGAAGTTAGTGAAGTAAATGATAAATCCAAGAGTAAAAGATGCTTGGCTCAGTTTAAAATATACATGAATCAATTGAAATTTGGATAAAGAATTAGGTTATATATTTTTCATACATATCTAAATATATATACATCCATATGCTAAAGTCCATTCACTCTAGTATGATTAAATATCTTAAACTGAGCAATTTGCATCACAGGTCTCATGGCTGCAAGCCTAGAATAAAGACAAAACAGATTGGATGTCTCTTTAGAGGAATAGTCTCTACTTGTATTTCATGTTTGGTTCCTTGATGCTGGATTGCAACATAATAGAGACAGCAAGGAAACTTCTTAAGGCTTTGTGCGTTTTATTTCCAAAAAAAATGTATTTATTTTACTTTTTGAGTTCACTATAATTACATCGTTCCCCCTTTCTTTTTCCTATTTCTAAAGCCTCCCACATTCCACTGTGTGCTCTTATTTATGGCATTATTTTTCAGTAATTATTATATATATATATATATTATATATATATATATATATGAATATACTTATATACTCCCAAATATATAAACACAATCTGATCAGTCTGTATAATGTCACTTGTCTCTGTGTCTTGAGGGTTGACCATGTGGTAGACGACAACTTATCCATGTCCTCTTCAGTTATGTTCCCTAGTTGTTTGCAGTTGTTTCTATAGAATTCAGGTGTCCTAGGCTCTTCCCAGTCTATGTTAGCATGGCAGATATTCAGGCTGTCATGTTGGTGAAGTCTTTTGCACACAAGCATCCTACTTAGCTATTAATACCAATTAACCTCAACATGACTAACATGATACCACAACCGTATGGTGCAGCGGTGGCAAGTGTGTCATGATGGTATCCTAGAGCTCCTTAGTTTGTCGTAAGACCCACTCAACAGTAAAGAAACATACTTATCCTGAAAATCAAGTATTTTTACTATGTCCCTCTTCAATTCATTGGGGCTTTGCCTTTACTCTCTAGTCATCCTTCAGAGCCCTCACCTCTAATTACCAACACCTGAAAAGTGGAAGGGATTTCAGAATGTAAATTTTTGAGGGCACATATGTTCAAATTTCAGAACCCCTAATAGTAACATACAACATTATTTACAGAAAGAATGTGAGCTCTGCATGAATATCTGTCAGGATTAGAATTGGTGCTTTCAAGAAGTCAAACTGCCACTGTGGTAATATTTTAAAAGAAAGCTCTGCTCTTTGGGAAAAATATACTATATTTTGCATAGAGTGATAAAATTCTCAGATTAGATTTTTCTAACACTGTGAAAAAGGGAGAAGGGGCTGGATATTGAAATAGAGATAAAGTTATATTGACCAGTGAATCTAAGTCTTCACAGTCGTCATATAGTGATGGATCTATGATGTGTTTCTCATTACAGATGTTTTGGTATCTGTTTAATATGCTATGTGATCACAAAAAAGAGAAAAGGTGATTTTATGTAGAGTGTATGTAGGAGCAGGAGGGAGGAGATAAGAGAGGGATGATATAAGTTTTCAATACTTTGTTTTTGTTTCACCCAGATGAAAGTAGAAAGTATATAATGCCTGGTTGTTTAAAAGAAAGGGTTTTCTAGTGAGTGACAATATCCAGATATTTTTTGGTTATGCCTTCATTCTGTAGGAAATTCAGAGGTACGAGTTGGTTTGAATAAAGAGAATTGTAACTATCCTTTTTTTTTTTTTTTGTCTTTGAATGTGGCTGAAAGTGAAAAGTGAAAGCGAAGACTGTGTCACATTTTCAATATGGAGCACCAATGCTTTAGTTTTAGAAGTGAGATTTTTGATTTCCTGTGTTGATTAGTGCTCATATGTTCTGTCTGTTATCACCTTAAAGGAATTTGAGTGGATATAATATGCTGATGTAACATGAGACACAGCCAGGCACTATCAGGCAAATATCTATTCTCCATGCCTGCTTTCCTAATAAAAGTCAAGCACAATTGTGGATTCAGTTGCCTAAGGTGCAATTAAAGTTCTAGATTGCAAAGAAATTCTAGGGGCTTAATACCTCAAAAATCTATTTCATTATCTTCTTCTTCAAATTTCTCACTGCTTTCATGGGTCCATTCATGGCAGACTCAACTGATTTACCAAGTGGGATGATCTCCATGATGGATTAATCAGCAGGTCTGGCAGAAACCCCCTGTATATCTTCAATCACCAGTCATGTCTCTCTGAGGGATCCCTTCTCATACAATCTAACTAAAATATCTGTTACTTACTGTGTGAAAAATCACACTTAACTTCCCATCATATTTTATACCTCATATAGAGGGATGCTCCAGTGACCTGTGCCCTCAGTGAACACTTTTAATAACCTTCACTTGAAATATAGCTTTAGGTAAGTCTTTCATTTTCAACTGGAAGGTCAGAAATTTAAACAAACTAGAATTTATCCTCTCTAGTAGAACAGTTTAGATCTATAATTCTACTGTACCACTTAAAATTGGTGTAACATCTTTGCCAAAGTTTCACTTTATTCATATATATCATGAATATAATGAAACCTTTATGTTAGATTACATGGTGCAAAGAATGCATAAAGTAGTTATACATGAAACTGTTATAATGCAAGTAGCTAGTATATATTAGTGACAGCCACCAGGATGGCTTCCGTTAGACCACTTGAAGTGCTATATGTAAGTTTACTAGAGGAATTAAAGTAATTAACAAGTAAAAATTTAATATGAATCTGATGAATAAGTATCTGGTGGCTTTATAGAGTCATGTGTATTTCTCACAATCAGCCAGACCATGTGACTTGCTCTCAAGCAATGCATTTAGTATGAAGGTCTTGGATCTCAAGCATTGTTGGTCTGATTTTGAACAATAAATAACACTGGGTATATTTTTAAAATTACACACATATAAGTGTATACTTATGTGTGTGTATTTATGCATGTGTTTGTGTGTGAATATAAGTATTTATTTATATATTAGAGTAAATGGATCTATGCTACTTGAGATTATAATCATTCCAATGAGAGTCATAGACTATTAAACAGAAGTCCCACTGCCAGCAATGAGAAAACTTTGTTTGAATTATTGGTCAGGAAATACTAAGAGACACCCAAAAGAACACAGGCTATTGCTGTTGATCCTGATTGTCTCCCAGAAATTAAGGGTCAGGCCATGTACATATAAATATCCACATATACATACATATACAGATATATGTGTGTGTATATTTATATACATTCAGTATACATACACACACACACACACACACACACACACACACACGCACACACACAAATATATGTAACGGAAGACACTAGAAACTTCAGACACATGACTCAGAAGACATGGGCTGTATCTGAACCTCAAGCCCCCTTCCATCATAGTACCTGAATAAGTTATGCAGTCAGCTGCTTAATCCTATATCTCAAAGAGAGACAAGTTTTGAAAGCTCTGAAAACTTCATAGATGAAAATATTTTATCATTTCAAATTTACTTTTATATTTTTATTTGCATTTTCTTTCACTTGTTTGCTCATACCATTTGGTCATTCTTTAAATTAATCTTGATATTTTATATCATATATAACTATTAATTCTTAATATTAATTTTTCTACTTATTATTTCTCACTTCTTTTTATTTTAGTTTGAACTGTTTCTTATTAGTGGTAAGAATTCATACAAATTCAGAAAAATTGTAGAAAAGATGCTACAGTTTTACGCCAAACTCACACTATTAAGTCTCATAAATATAGGACCTATGTTGCCTGTCAGTGTGTTTTTGCATAAACATCAGTGGCTGTTTGGACAGGAAGTAATTCATAGATACACCAATATACAGTAACTATTTCTTTTGCCTTCCATAATCTAGAGTTAGAGCAACAGCGAAAAGGGCCATCATTGCAGCTGTTGTTGTCTGTTCCTTTCCATAGATAACCAAAGAATCCTTTTCCTTGATATGTTGGCCTGATAAGAAGTACATTGAAAGATTGTTTAGGAAACAAAAGCAGGAAGGAGAATGACAAAGAAAGAGGAGGAAATTGAGACTGGGACAAAAGAAGCAGAAAAGATAGATTTTGCTATATGTGCAGTCCATAGGAAGTACAGCAAAGGAATTACATGTTGGGGTAGAGATGAAGCAAGCACAAAATCAGAGCTAATGCATGTTTCCACAAATTTTGATTCTCCTCTTCTCTACAGCCAAGCGTTTTTTAATTCATTCTTCCTGAAAACATATGGCTGTAAAGTGGCTATGTATACAACCTGCCTTTCTGCTCTTTGAGCTTCTCACTAACAGGGAATACTTTCCGTTAGCATCTTATGGAAACTGTAACTACGTTTCCAGAATCTTTTCTTATGAATTTTTAGTTTGAGTTTGTGACTGTCAGTGTCCAAAGAGGCCAGACAAGGATATCAAACCTCTTATAGCTGGAATTCCAGGCAGTTGTGAATCACCTGACAGAGGTACCAAGAACTAAACTAGGGTCTTCTGTAAGAGGAGTTCACTAGCTTAATAGATAAGACATCTGTCAAGGCTGGGGCTACTGGAATTTTATTTTCACCTTATGATACACTCCCACACATTGTGGACACACACACACACACTACACACACACATACAAACACACACACACACAAGCAGTACTTTCATTGTGCTCCCTGAGAAAGTAAAGCATAGCATGAACAAAACTCTAACTTGTAATTCAAGATCTGGTATATATCCTGGCTGGTACATGTACTTTGTTTCTTACTCTTGAAGAATCCTCTGAAATTCTTGCCACAGTTTGTATAATGTCATTTAAAACTTATGCCTAACTCTTCTTGGTTACCAAAAGGCTATATAAAATGATATATAATAAAAGTAATACAACAAATGTAATTTTTAAAAATATAATCCTGGGCTGAACATATGACTTAGCAGGTGAATTTCTGTCATGAAAGCATGAGAGCTTAAGTTTGGGTCTATAGCATGCAAAAGCCAGGTACAGTGCTATGTTTGTGACCACAGTATTGAAGGGCAGAGTGGATATTATGGCCAGCTTGTCTAGCTAAAAATCAGATTCACTGACAGATTTTATCTCAGCTGATAAAGTAGAAAGGTGCTGAGATGGTTTATTGGCCAATGGTGCTTACAGTCAAGCTGATGATTGAGGTCAATTCCAATAACCTACATGGCAGATGTAGGAAAATGGCACCTATGAGTAAGCCTCTGACCTACACATACGTACATACACACACATACACACACATACACACACACACACACACACACACACACACACGCATACACACACAGGCATGCACACACGTGTGCACACACACATGCACACACACACATTCCTTCATAAACTGTATATCTAAGATTAAGATTAAGATTGTGTACACATATATGGATTGTCAAATATATTCCAATTGCCTTAGAAGTCTACTAAATTTAACTTGCTCTTCTTTACTAGCAGATTATTAAACTGTTTCATCTACTTCATCTCCATGCTATAAATCTTTGAATCATAAGGTGTCTGTGGCTGCCTGATGTAAGTATCCAATAAAGTTTTCCAAAACAATATTGAAACTACAAATGAGTGAACACATTTGCAAGATCTGAAAGAAATGTGTGTAAAACATTAAGTTGAAAAATTGACCCAGGGCTTGAGTAAACATTTCTCTAAAGAAATGGACAGGTCTAAAGAAAGTCCCTGTCACTCTTTAGCAATCATATCTACATCAAAACAATAAAATACCATCTCTCTCCTTTTTATAATGGCCAATATTTTTAAAAATATTGGCTAGAATATAAAAACATAGTGTTGTTTCTTGAAAATATGAGATAGTATATCTATTATGGAAAGCAATTTAGAAGGTCCCGAAAAAAAAAAAAAAACCTGAAAGAAGAGCAACCTGAAGGTTTTTGTAGTCCTATGACTGAGTAATTATAACACATAATTGAAAAAGAGACACAGAAGAGAGGATTGCCCCTGCCCCATTATTGTGCAATCATGCATAATAGTGAAGATATGGAAAGAAAGTGATTGCTGTCAATGAGTGAACATAGAAGAAAAAGAATGATCTGTACCTATTAAATGAAATATTGTTCAGCTTTGAAATATAACTCAACCCTGAAAGACACGACATCATCAATGACCCCTAAAGCCATTTTGTAAATGAAACAAGACAGTCACAAAAGAATGAACACTCTACAATTTTGCCTATGTGAAAATATAATCCTAACATTTATTCCCAAAAGTACAGAGAAAGATCATCAGGATAGTGGAAGGATAAAAGAGGGATTGCTTCAGTAAGTATAAAGCTTTGATCTTTCAATACAAATAAGCTCTAGAGGTCTGCCAATCAACCTTGTCTTTGGGTTGGTCTATGTTTTATACCTAGCTTAAGTTTGTTTATAATGCACATTTATATTGTCAAAACACAATAGTAAAAAGTGGCTAATTAATAGGATATATGAAAAATGGTGTCCAATTGTTGATGACAGTATTGAAAATGGAGGTGTGGAATATATATTTGTAATTTGCACATAAATATAAATCTGTATGCGTAATATCTACACGTTTGTAAAATTCTAAGTTAAATAGAATGAATTAAACAACATTTATTAAAATAAACTAAGGGAAAGTAAGAAATAAGCATAAAACATTACCCCATGAAATCTTAACACAGAAGTATTTTCTAAAATATGCAGCCTTTGTGAACTAGTCAGGGAAATAAACCCAGGAACAGGTGAAGAGGAGGGAATATTAGTCTCTATGGGCTTTTAATTTATACTATATTAATAAGCATTCTAGAAAATGAATAAAGAAGATGTCCTTATGGTTTAGCTGTTGAGCTGAGTTTATGTGGAGGTTTGGAATGTACAAATCACTTGAACAATAAAAAGTAGAGGCACTAACTGGCTGCATTTGGGAAAGAAGTTTGAAGATAAAAATAGAATGGCAACCTAGTAAATCATTCTGCAAAAATAATTTTTCTACTCCGGTTTCAATCATGTCTTCCCTTCATTCCTTAACTATGTCTAAAGCACTTTTATCTAATTCTACTATTCACAGTATGCAACAGTTTGTTAGACATGCACTGTTGGAGTTTATTTTTATTTTTATTTTTGCCAACCTCCAGAACAGAACAGTCATGTTCTGACAGCTAGTTTGCAAGCCTTGTAAGGGAGAGTGCTACATAAAATTCTCTCTCCCATCGGGGAGTGGCTGCACACACCTTTAATCCCAGCACTTGGGAGGCAGAGGCAGGCAGATTTCTGAGTTTGAGGCCAGCCTAGTCTACAGAGTGAGTTCCAGGACAGCCAGGGCTACACAGAGAAACCCTGTCTAGAAAAACAATCAAACAAACAAAAAAACACAAACAAACAAACAAACAAATTCTCACTCCCACTTTCTTTAACAGCATGATGCCCAGGTTCTCCCATAATGGTGAGTACTCCATTTCTTCCCTCTGTCTCTACGTTCTTCAATAGCATGGGGGCCAAATTCTCCGTTCTCAGCTCTTAGAAAGTGCTTCAGATCTTTACTTCTGGAAACACAATTTACTAATGACTTCAAACACCCATTCCAGCATTTTTATTGGATGCTTCATACTATTACAACATTATACATGAACTCTATCTCTAATTTGGGGAGTATTTCTTTCCACTCTATTAGAATAATTATGTCAATTATATATTTATTACAAATATATTTAATGAAAGTCCTAAATTACATATAAACAAAAACATTGGGTGAATCATTCTGATAACTGAAAGATAGTTGGTTACATACCTTATCCTATCTTGATCCTCTGAATCACAGACTAAAAAATTATATATATATATATATATATATATATATATATATATATATAGTGTGTTTATGTATGTGTATATATATGTGTGTGTATATGTATATTAAATACGAGAGAATAATTAAGATATGTATATTAAATATGAGAGAATAATTAAGAAAAAACACAGGCAATGATTTTGAAATGGTACAAGTTTTAGTTGGAGAGAGAAAAAGAAAGAGGAAAACTTATGCAATTATATTATACTTTTAAAATATGCATATTTAAAAAGCTTGATGTTCCCCAAAACTATCTCATCTCAAAAATATAGGGATATTGTATTATTTTTTTTAATTAGGTATTTTCTTTATTTACATGTACATTTTCCCTTTCCCATTTTCCCCTCCAAAACAAACAAACAAACAAACAAACAAACAAACAAAAGCAAGAACATACCCCTTTTGTCTCCCCCTTCCCCATGCCTGCCACCCCACCCTCTCCCACTTATTGTTGAGTCTTCTTTATCTAACATTTCACTATGCCATGCTTGCCTTAATAAAGCTGGTCTTTCCTTCAATATGCAGGACCCCAGTAGCTGAGAAGGCTTCACAGCATCCTTAAACAGCATCCTTACATTCTCACACTCTCACTGACATGGATGCATTCTGAAGTGATGAGAGTTTATCTAACTTTTCATGGTATACCTGTTTCCTCATTCCGGTGATTCTAACAATGTCTCTTATTCACCTGTATTTTTCCAACACAGAACACAATGATTTAGCATAGATGATACAAAGAAATGTTTTGGTAGCTTATGCAGAAGAACTAAAGTGAATCTCCAGACATAAAACGGGAGCAAAACGAGATTATTCAGGCAGTACAACAAAAGCTGTTTCATCAGAGATCTTGTGGCATAAACAAGCATGTTTATCTTGATTACCTCTAAGATTTACACAGATAATATGTCTGTTTAAAACTACACGTATACTATTTTTATCAAATGAGCAAAGGTGAATTTTTAACCTTTCCCAATAAAATGTTACTTGGTATGTTAATTTTAAACTAATATACTTAAGTAGTTAGTATTCTATCACTGTTAAACTCATTATTATAGGGACACACCCATTTTGAAGTAGAAAAAAAATAAGTAAATTTTCTATAGATGCTTCTGCAACCTTTAAATAGTAGTAGCTTAAAAGCAAAGCAAAACAATAAACTGAAAGTTAAGTGATGTTTAATAAAAGTCTGGCTGATGCCTATTCATCCACAGCTCTCTATGTAACTCTAGGTTAAAATTAAAGAAATGCCTGAGGGCAATAGGTTAAATTGTTGTAGGCAATTTACCCTGCTAATTAAGTTTATTCTTCTAAACTGATACCAATTTAATAGGAATGAGACCTCTCGAAATATTTGTCTCTATTACCTCGACATCTCATTAACAACCCCTGATCCCAAACCCTCTGGTGAAAGCTTCCTTTTGTAGCCTCCTTCATATTGCCATAATTAGATGATGGGAAGAGGACGAAGGTCATGGCACAGATTTTCCTTTTGCTTCTCCTGGTATGAATCTCTTACCTTATTCCAGTTTCTGCAATAGGAGAGCTATCATTATTAATTTGCATCTATGAAAAAATGAAGATATTCCCTCTATTTGATCATGAGATGCATTAGTCAATATTTGTCCTGGGAGATAGATATGAAATCTGTGTGAGAATGAGACAAGGTACCAGAGGAAAGGAAGGGGCGAAGAAGGAAGAAATGACTGATTGTGTGTGTGTGTGTGTGTGTGTGTGTGTGTGTGTGTGAGAGAGAGAGAGAGAGAGAGAGAGAGAGAGAGAGAGAGAGAGAGAGAGAGAGAGAGAGAGAGAATTCATAGCAGATGCGTGTTCACCCTAAAGGAGTCAATAGGACTAGCCGTTTACTTGAGTGTTTATCTTCAGGTGGGTGATCAGATAAAACTTCAAATTATTTTTCACCCTTATGCAGATGTCTGTTTATATTTCCATCAAGTCCTTGTCCGGCAGATAAAGGAGAAAATAATCATTCAGTATTAATGAAAGCCATAAGTTATAGGACTTGTACATGCTGTTTCTTTAATTGTTTTAAAATAACTTTGAGTGTGAGTATGACATAGCTCTACATTATGCATACCTGTATGTATTAGCAAGTAGGTCAGTGAGTACATGTGCAGAGGCAGAGGAAGACTGTGTGTATCATCATTTTCTGTTGTATTAGTTTGAGATAGGATCTCTCACAAAACCAAGAACAAGTCTGGCAGCCAGCAAGCCCCATTTACCTTATACTCCTAGGCCCTACATCACTGCTGTTCCAGGTGTGATTATAATACTTGACTTTATTTATTTTTTTATATGGGTGTTGGCATGTAAACTGAGATCCTCATGCTAGAGCAGCAAGTCTTTTTGTTTGTTTGTTTTGTTTTGTTTTTCCTGCTCAGCCTTCTTTGCAGCCAGACTCTAGGGTTTTACTAAATGTAAGATGATGCTTTCCCAAACTAAAACTCCTATTTTCATTTCGTAGG
>JADRCD010238145.1:1998-30791 GCA_019843815.1 Montemys delectorum
GTAGATAAAATTTCCTATCTGCAAAGATTCTTAATGACTTCAAGGTCGGATTCATGTGGGGAGATAAATCCTGGGAAGTCCTGGCTCAATCTTTTCAGAGAGATACAGAAAAGATGAGGTAAAATGAAAATGCATAGCATACCACTTCCCATGTAAAGAAAACAGAGGAGAGGCAGAAGGAAGCAAAAAAGTTCACCAACAAAATGAGGGGGAGATGACTCAGTGGCTAAAAGCACTCGCCATGAAAGCATGAAGAACAGAGTTTGAACCCAAGAACCTACATTAAAGCCAGCTGTGATAGCACATTTGTAATTCCAGCACTCCTAAAGGGCGGTGGGAGGCAGACGGAGGAGCATCTCCAAAAGCTCATCAGCAAGCGAAATAGCATACACAGCTGCAAAGCAACAAAGACCCTCTCAAATCAGGCCGAGGGGTGAGGACCAATAGCAGAGGTTGTCTGCCACCTTGAAATACCCACACTTGTACGACTACACACACATGCTTTGGTACATACACACTGTGCACTGTGATAGAAAAAACAAACAAACAAAAACCATACACAGGAGAAAATAGTATGATATGACTCATTCCCTTCTAAGATGTTCCCATTATTAATTTTCTTATACAAATCTTTTTTTCTGATACAAATACTTGACTTCCCCTCTGTTCTGCTGATTTCTTGTTTAAATTAGGTTGTGCTTGTTCACCCATTTGTTTTGTTTCTGACACAGAATCTCGCCATGTGGCCCATGAACTCTCACAATTGCTACGTTTTAATCATTTGGAGCTCATTTCCAAGAATGACACTCTTGAAATACATGGAAAAAAAGAACTGATCTCTTTGGACCACATTTTGAAAACTGTTCACATGGGGCCACTATCACATTTACCCAGCCTGCAATATATTAACTGAACTAGATGCCAATATATATTCCCCGAACAGTGGTTATCAGCCAGAGGTGATATCATACCCCCAAGGAACACTTGGCAACATCTGGACCCAGTTTCGGTTGTCATGACTACAGAAAAGCTATTGGTATCCCTGAGTAGAAGACAGGGATGTTTCTAACCCTGCTATGTAATATGTAGTCTAAAATCTCTATGGTGCCAAAGTTAAGTCATTCTGAGATGCTTTAAATTTGAATTCTGAGTGCAGGTTCAAAAAGTATTTTTGTTTGTTTGTTCCAGGTGGTTCCAATAGACCTCCAAGAATTCTGAAAAACAGGCAGACATTTACTGATACTTGACATGTAAAAATTTAGTAATTGCATGTGTGTATGTACATTATAAGAATTTAAACCTATCAACTGATTGAGACCTTCTTACTGATGCCACATGTGTTCCTTGAGAGCTTCTCACACATGTCTACCTTAGCACAGCCCAGGAAGTTCTCAAGAACTGTCACACTGCTCACTAAAAGTAAACTGCTGGATCAAGTGCCTACACATAACCCATTATTCTCTTTCAAGACAGTGTTTGGTTTTAGATTTTGTTGTTTTCTTGTTTGTATGATTGTTGGTTTCATAGAGCCCAAACTGGCCTCTGATTCACTGTGTAATAGAGGAATACCATCAGTTCCTCACTCACCTTCCTAGTAGTACTGGGATTATCGGCCTGTACCACATCCCTATCTCAACACCAAATGCCTCCTGAAATCACTTAACTGATACACATTTCAGCGTTGTCTATCCAAAACAAGCACATAGGATGCTACACATGCATATAATTATGAAAGGACAACTTGAGCAAGCAACCAAAGTATGGAGAAAGAAAAGCCAGCACAAAACCCATCAATTGCAAAGCACCATGTGAGTACCGCAGAGTGTCAGAGGAAGGGGCAGACCCCCGTTCACACAGGCCACGATGCTAAATGGATAGTATTCAATAGCTGCTTTTTTTTTCCTTTTCTTTTATTAAAAGATTAACTGAAGAACCTGGATTTCAAAGTTATGGGACAAAGGTGGAATTAGTAAGTGTATAGAGATATTTTCTTTTCCCATCAGAACTAGCAAGTCTGTATTTTCTTACTTAAATGACCACTGAAGAGGTGCAATACACTGAGAACAAGAAAAGAAAATGTCCTATTTGAGTGCAGGAACCTAGAAATAGTCGGATTTGGGTGCCCCTTTTATTTATTATGTACTAGTTCTGATAAGTAGAAGGGCAGAAAAACTTTCCAGCCTTGATTTCTCATTGAAAAAACGGACTGGCAACAGAACGACTCTTACAGAATTCTGTTGACAGCTCAATGATATATCACATGTTTAACTCTTCACTATGGTTTTGGGAGGAGGAAAAAGACAGGATCTCACCAGGTAACACGGACTAGCTGGAATTTACTCTGATGCCCAGGCTGGCCTAGAACTCAGGATCGCTGTCCGGGGTCAGTCACCAAAAGAGCTGTGAATTATACAGCAACAACCACAGACCCAGCTCTGAGTTAAGCTGTAAACGCAGGCCTGGCATTATGCGCATGTACAAAATATCAGCCATCATGGATACTAGAGCTATTCCATTCCTCCTCTAAAATACCATGCTTTGTCTGGCCTCTAAAGGTTCGAAATGTATGCCCGCAGATAAGAAACTATTTATTATGTGTCTTACACTGTCCTTTGAAAGAGTTATGATTGTTATCTACGCCATAAAATGAAGAAACTGAGGAGCAATAAAGTAAAGGAACTCGGCCAAGGTGACACAAGAAGGAAGTCTTAGAGACAATGCCTCTAATACCACACGACACCGCCTTAGAATGAAGAAGAAGTAAAAGGGACTGGCTTAAAATAGGCATTGTAAGCTTAAAAACACAACACAGGAGCCCTGTCTTAGATCTAGGAAAAGAACTGGATGCTATGTCTCCCAGAAGCTCATTGTACAGGGAGGTTTCTAGTCTGACTGCAAGGAGCTCATTTACCATTGGAAACATATTCAGCTGATACTGAGAGGCTGACCCTAGCTGGGAGCACAATCTATTTCTAATAGAGACAGAAATCTGGAGTGAAACAATGTGGTCCTTCCATAGCACAGGTGGAGCTCCACCCTGAGATCCTCCACAGTCTCCGATTCTCTGAAGGTCCATTCAATTTCCACTGTCCCTAGAGCATTTTAAACATCACAACCTCAGTCCCGTAACCTCACCATCTAACTGCAAGCCAAGTTACAGGAGACTCAGAAGTGAGAATGAAATGAACACTTCCTGTGCACCAAGAGACGGGAAGAGGAGTTAAAAGAAGAGCAATGCTAGCTGCTGCCATGAAGAGGCACCTCTGTTTCCAATAGACCTTGTTGATCTAGGGACTTTGCAGACTCTATAGGAAAATGCCAAATTCCAGCACTGCTAAGCTATTTCCTGTAGTAATTACAGGAGGTTTCACTTCCAACCTCTCAAAATGCTTTTATGGCTGTCGCCTTCCCAGTAGCAAAGGCAGGGAGGTTAAGAGGAGCAAGCCATTTTATTTCCAATGAGACACCATTTGAATGCGCAGTGTGGCAGAAGTCTTGTTTCTGCGGGAGCCTGCTCCTCATTAGGCAGTAGAGAATGAGCCTAGAATGTACAATGTCTCCGAAACCACAGAAAACAGATGCCAGTGAGGGCTGCAGGTAAAACGGATTGCTTTTGCCTCCCAGGACCACTTGGGAGCAAATGCGCTCTCTGCTTCATCTCCACTCTGCCCTCCAGGATTGCTGAGTTCCTGGGTGCTTGTGGAAACAAGTCAGGTGTGGGGATAGCCTGTAAGGAAATGAAAAATGGGCTTCTTGGGACAAAGAGTAGTATTTTCCATCTTGATTATAAATGGGCCTAGATGGGGAATAAAAGGAGGAGCATTTAACTCTTCCGTACCCTTGCAAGTGCCACTGGGAAGAGGATGTGAGCTCAAGAAATCCCTGGGTATTCAATAGGGCAGTGATGGAGAGTGCTCCCCTTTCCTCCATACTGCAACTCTTCCACTACCACAGAAAGACTCTATTTCACCAGGCAGAAGGCCTTCAACACTCAGAGCCTATCAAGAAGGTGGGTCATAAACAGCCACAGGCCTAAGAGTTCTTTTTGCCTCTTTAACAAGACTCACAAAGGAATTCTCAAAAGGGAGTCAAGGAAAGTTCCTTCAGACACTATTTGTTCCTTCTAACATGAAGAGAAAGTCTGATCTATGGCTGAGGACCACTGATGATTGCAAGAGACATCAATATAAGACACCAATTCACTCCCCCTCACACTGGCATCTCTTAGGCATCTCATTTCTGTGAGCAGATGGATGGTACATCAAGCAGAGATTGTGAGAATGGAGGAAAAAAAAAAACAGGAAGCAAAAATTCACAGCACTCAGAGGGAAGCCACCATTATTTTGCTTTACAATGATCCCATGAAAAGTGTGAACTAGACATTGTTCATTTAGCCATTCACAAGACTCTAAGCAAGGAACTAAGAATGTTATTAGCAAAAATTATTACTTTGCTTGGAATTGGTTTTTGAGTTGTGTAAGCGATCTTTTCCCAGCTTGTTTCTTTGGTTAATATCTGGTGTGTGTGCTAGTTCCTCTTAGTGCTTTATCTATGTTCTTATTTAGTTCTTACAGCCAACCACATCACCGGGGACTGCTGCCCCTACCACTTTATAGATAAGGCAACTGTGGCCTTAGGAGGCTAAGTACCTCCTCTAAGATTACACAGCTGGGAGGTGACTGAGATGAGCTTGAAACACTAGCATACACTCAGAAAACAGAAGAGAACAGCCTCCTCCCCGGGACTTAAAGTCTGTGCTACCACAACTTCTGGAACTTAGGGACCAAATGCAGGCATAATTATATGTATACAAGTACTCATTGTCATATAATTTGAAATCCAAGAATAGAAAAAACTTCAGTTTCCTAAAGAAGGAAGATCAGTGATGTATACTCTAAAAGCAAACACCAAGCTAAGCAAGATGAAAACAGAGAGGGGCAGAACACCCAATCCTACATATGCCACTCTGGCATAAGGGTTATTTTGAGCTTAAAGCACTGCAAAAAAAGCAAAGAGAAGGACACTCTGACCTACTCTTTTTTTTTTTTTTTCCATGAAATGTCCTTCCTGTACCAAAAGGAAAGCGATGTTCTTATTATCAAGGACAGGAAGTAATGGTTAAGAGAATTCTGTACAAACAGCCAGTGAGCACTCATTTTTCTTCAACTTCTGCAAAGTTTAGGTTTTGTTTTTGGTTTTTGGTTTTTTTTGGTTTTTGGTTTTTGGTTTTTGGTTTTGTTTTTTTTTTTTTTTTTTTTTTTTTTTTTTACAATTGCTTCTCTTTATTCAGCAGAAAATGAAATTGGAACTTGAAATTGTCTAAATTCTGCAACTTTTTTGGCTCTCCATCTCACTGGGACACTTCCTGTGCCTATAAAGCACTTACACTGAATTTGTATGTTATGTTTCCCGCTCAGTGTTACACGCCAGCCTGCTGAAAACGGCAGAGCTAAGCTTATGCTTCCTCTACAACTGCAGCACACCGGGGTTACTCAGTACATGCCATACACTTTTGAAGTATTAAGTCACTAGTGTCTGCAGAAGCCCTAGGAAAGAGAGGCAAGAAAAAATTCTCTCTCACTCACATCACCCAGTCACTAAAGGTAAGAGCTAGAATTCCATCCCAGGATCTCTAGCTTCAGTGGCTTGTAAACAACACCCTCAACCCAAGGACAACAAAACAGCACACATTCACTTGTATCTTATATGCTTTCTGTAAAAACAGCCTTAGTTGTTGACAAAGGTTGCAGTTAGCAAAAATGTGATTTTGGTTTTTCTGTGTAATAGGAACTTACTTTGTAGACCAGTCTGGCCTCAAACTCACAGAGATCCACATGCCTCCAACCCACCCCTCAAGTCCTGGGATTAAAAATGTGTACCACCATGTCCTGCAAAAAGAGTGCAGAAAGAGCCATTCCTTTGTATGGAAACTAGAGTGAGGAGCAAGAAACTTGAAAATGTAAGCTATTAGAAGAATGTCCATTGACTTACACAATAGAATAAATGAATTTAATTTCTGGGTTAATGATTAACTTTCCTTCTTCCACAAAATCAACTCCAAAAGCTACATTGGCCATGGTAGGGATTTTTGGAAGAGCAGGCACTCTATTCTTTTCAAAGCCACTTTCTTGGAGCAAAAGTCCCTGCAGCTAGTCCCTGCTGCTAGCCTGTTCCAGGCCTCTTTGTTCTTCCCCATCTCAAACCTGGTGAATTGGAGGGAAATAACAAACACTCTTCTTTTTTTTCCCCTAAAGATTACAATGCAATTAAGCACTGGTGTGTTTGTTATCACCACTGCCAGCACTGCCACAAAAATGCATGAATGCATGGAGGGAGGGAAGGATGGAGGGAGTAAGGGATGGAGGGATGGGGGGAAGGGACAGAGGGAGGAAGGGAGGGAGGAAAGGATAGAGGGATGGATGGAAGAAGGGAGGAAGGAAGGAAGGAAGGAAATCAAGCTCTGTGTACAGTCCTTTTCAGAACAGCCCATCCTTGAGTCCATTCCCAGCAACAGCCGCAAGAGGGACTCAGTCTTTGCCAAGCTTTTATTCTACAGGAGCTGACTGCATATGCTACTGGTTTTAATGGGAACAGAGGAGTCAGATATTCTCCAGCACTGGGGGTGGCACATGGAGGATCATCCATTAACTTCTGTCATGGAAAGTATGCTTTAGAAGAGCTGTAGCTGCCTTGTGGGAACCCTACTTTTGGGAGAAGTACTTTAGTTCCTTTAATCTTCTTTTTTTGATGTTTTGATGGTTAAGGGTCTTTTTTAGAGGGCGCATCATCTAGGCTTAGTGCTGCAACCCCAAGGACGTAGCATGACTAGTTGCCTTGCTACTCTGTATGCCAACTGGAAAACATAAACATAAATACCACTTTAAAATCTCTATGAGAAGCCAGCATACCCCAGGGATATCACCCAGTCCTCAGGTGCACACCTATGTCTTCTCCACATCCTTCATCAGTTTATGAGATTTCTTCAAAAGGCCTGCTACATGTTAGTGCTTTTCTTCTCAGAGTCTGGAGAGGATGTTTTAGAAATGAAAGTCGAGTTATGGTAGATTTCTTCTCTCTGCAAATGTAGGCCTTTTAATAGATGTGTCCCCAAGTGGTTGTTGAGTTAGGTGGCATTCTAAAATGCCTCATTTGTCAGAGCTTCTTTTGGATTTTCAGGAAAATTGAAGTTCGAGTTAGGACAGAAAGTAAAGAAGCAAATTCAATTTATGGATATTCCTATTCTTACCCTTGTTTTCTGCCATGTGGGTTTCTTCTCACCAATGACTAAACGAAGGGCAACAGGAAAGATGGATTACACCTTTCCTAATTATTTAATTACAGCTATGTATATTTATATTTGTTCTATCTATCTATCTATCTATCTATCTATCTATCTATCTATCTATCTAATACTAATTGAACCTCAGAGTCAGCAAAGATCTATATACCATGCCCAGGACAAGTTAACACCCAAATTTTCATAGGAATCTGTTTATGTAATATTGAATACCTGCCTCAGGTTAGGCCTAAGTGTGTTCATAAGCTTTGCTTGCATTCGCTTTGGCTGCAGTATATGATCAAGTACAAGAAACAAAAATCCAGAGGTGGTAGACAACATCTGGAATACAGCCAACGTGCTGTAATCCTTGAAGATGGAAGCAACACTGGACTGTGGCCACATGAGATGGGAATAAAAGAGATTGGAAACCAGGTTGAAAGGGAGTCTCTGGCTATCTCAAGGGAAGAATGTTAAGTACATATCTACATCAACATTCCGTAAATTAAACCAAAACATGGGTGCAATGGTACCCTACCCCAAAAAAGAGCCAACAAAAAAGGCAGAGAATCTTATCATTAAATAGTTGAAATTATGTATTATACATTATGTGCTCCTTTCAAGGCTTAAAAAAGAAAAAAAAAAAAACCACTACTTTGATGACCATGTACAATGAATCAATGCTCGAGTTTTGTGGCCAAATGATGGCTTAGATGATGACAATCTAATTTATATCATTATACCACAGATGGCAACTGCTGGTCACAGCAAGAGTTTCTAAACAGGAGAAAATAATTAACTGGATTCTTTTTTTTTTTTTTAATTAAATGGAAAGGATGTGGAATATGAGTCACTAGAATCAAAGAATGGTAGAGCAAACCATTAATCCTAGTAGAGGCAGAAAGATTGCTGTGAGTTCAAGGCCAGCCTGGTCTACTATGAGTTCCAGAACACCAAGAAGTACATAATGAGACCCTGTCTCAAAAAGAAAGAGAGGGGAGAGGGAGAGGAGAAAGAAAACAAATAAAGAAACAAATATACAAGAAAAATCTGTATTGTAGTTACTACCATAATACAGTAAGAGAGAATTCCGTAGGTTCAAATAAAGAAAATTCTGGTGGCAACGAGGTACCTTGCCTGAAGCAGGTAGCAGCACCCTCTCTGAGTTTCCATTCGGCTTCTTTGTTATTTATTCCATGGGTGCTTGCCTTCTGTATGTTCTATGTAGAACCATAGGGAACACAACCATTGTGCACCATGTCTGCTTGGCCACATGACCTCTCTGATCATACCATACCTTCCTCTCCATATTACTGGTCAGTACCTACTTATACAAGCAACTTTCCTGCTTGTCCCCAAACAAAAGTGTGATCCCAAATCCTATATTTTTTGCAGACACTAAAAAATCTTTTTCTGAATTATCCATAATTTTTGTCCCCCCCCCCCCCCCTTTTTTTTTTTGTGAGAGGTTAGAGAACGATTTGATCTCTACCAAGGCGGTCCCAGGTCTGACCTCAGGTCACTAGGCTTGGTGGCAAGCACTTTTATTTGCTGAGACATCTCCTCAGCATTAAATAAATTTAATTTTAAATAAATACTTTAAAGAGTATTTTCAAAAATTACTATGATCATAAGTTAGAGAATATTTTTGTAGAAAATGGATGGAAAGCTGAAAGCCATCCACCCATTCTTCCCACCAAGGAAAAAACTCTTGTACAGTGTTGCTCTTCTGAGGCTGTAGTTCACTGGTAGATTACTTGATCATACGGCTCCAAAGCCAAAATACAACAAAAAGGAACTCTGGTAAATTGAAATTCAACAACAACTAAACAAACAAACAAACAAAAAACCCACTCATAGTTTTGGACTGAGCTCTTGCATGAGTCCCCCAAAGGCAGACCAAACCAAATTTTAAGTCACTCATTTCAAAGTCTGCTATTGACAAGTTAAAATTTAAGTTGTTCCTCTCATGAAAAATCAAATGAGAAAGATGATAGCTAAGCCCAAGGCCAGGCAGTTTTAGCATGTTCAAGGCTTTGTCCTTCACACACAGAGACAGAATTAGCCTGATCTTACCCTGCCCTTTCTCTCCATTCCTCCACTTCCTCACTCCTCTTCAAGCTACCTTATAAACGCTGACTGTACAGCCATGCTCTGAGATGAAGTATTTGCCAACCTGTGAATCACTAATAAAAGCCAACCGGATCTCTGACCTACATCAACAGGCAAGTTGCCTAACCGTTCTTTAAACAAATTGCTGAGAAAATCGTTTCAAGACGTGGTTCCAACACATCAAATTCAAGAACTAATAATCACAGGTCACGTTCATCAATCAGATCAGTAATAACCCCAACACCACCTCACTCTATTACAGAAGGAGGGAAGGAGGAAGGGAGGGGAGAAGGAGGGAGGGAAGGAGGGAGGTAGCACACTGAAATCAAACACCAGAAAGTTAGAATGCTGTCTGAAAACTAATCACTCCTGCAGGGCTCACATAATAACAGCCAGCTGTGGGGTAGAATGACTTTATTCACATCGATGAAATAAATGGCCAAGATGAAATACAGAACTGGAGGCCCATGTTTTCCCATGAAGGCAGCACACACAGGAGCCCTGGGTTGAACTTGCCTTGAGTTTAATTTTTAATATCTCTGCTTTAGAAAATACTACAGTGGCAGTACTTTAAAGAAATCATTATCTTTTGGAAAATGTGAGAAGTATTTTTTAAAAGGATAGAAAGTGCTTTATACCCCGAATAATATTTCCCTTTTAAACCCCGAGGACAAAGCCCGTTTTCCTGTGTCACCTCACAGTAATCCCACTGGGATTCTAACAAACCTCTTCTTATCTAAATTTAGTGCTAAGAACTCCTTGGGACCTAAAGCCAGCAAACAGCCTCTCACAAACTTTAATAGATGAATTTCAGGATTAAAGGCAACAGGCTTTAACAAGATGCAGTGCTATAAAGGAAAAAAAAAAATTCTTTCTCCAAACTTGCGCTCGGTATTTGCTTTATCGTTAAAGAAAGGAAGCAGGAAAATGTTCTTCAAAGCTACACCTCTCTTTTTTCCACAATGGCAAAGGAAACACGAGCAGACAGGGACAAATGATTACTATTACTTATGCATACAGCACAATCTACTCTTGGATGCAGGGGCTTAGCTGCTTGTCTTCTGATCGGGTTTGGGTTGTAATAGGGTCTCCTACAGCTGAGACTGGAATCAGATCCACATGTAGCTAAGGATGACTGAACTTCTCATCCTTCTGCCTCCATTTTCCAAGTTTTTTTTGGGGGGGGGCGTGGTGCGGGACGGAGGGAGTTAGATATGTGCCACAGTGTACCTAGTTTTCCTTTAATCTTTTTTATAAAAATGGACTCACATAAGCCAGGCACTTGCTAGTCAAAATGCAACACCATAGGTAGGGGTTGAAAATATACTGACCCGAAAGTATTGGCTGAATGTGAAGCACATTCGAGAGGACTGGTATACAGCTGGCGATGACAATCCATGGGCTGGTGCTAGACACCATTAGAAGCCTAACTCCCCACAAGGCCACACTCAGTCTTCTTACCACCCAGACACACACAGCATGTATAGACATAAATAAATGTGTGATGAAAAATTTAGAGCATAATTCCTGTGTATCACTGATAGAAGCAGCAGCCCCACATGTTGGTAATAAAAGTCTTTCTGGACAAATGAAGAAATGTCTGTTCCATGTTAAATGTGTGGCTATTGTTTCAATGCTTTTATAAAAAAAAAAAAAATCAGACCACACTCACAAATGAGGATGATGCATATTTTGTATAAAAAATATCCAATGCAGAACCAGGTAAGCAGTAGTCTAGTATCTTCCATCACAGGAACTCTCACATCTTGGACAGGTGAGAGGAGTGAAGCAGGAGGAGGTAAAAGGGCACTCTTAGTTCTGGTTTTCATGGCTAGGCTGGCGGGCTTGAGCTTCTCCATGCTGTAGCTCTCCCCACACATAGGAGCACAGACAGTGCAGAGGAAAGGGTTCCTCTGTACATTTTGTACAATGTACCCTAGGGGAGGGCTTACTGACAAGTGCTTATAACCTCAGCCATTGTGGAGGCTGGACGGCTATTTGAGTCTAGGAATTTGGAGCAAACTTGGGTCACAGCAATACCCTGTTCTTTTTTTTTTTTTTTTTTTTTATTAGATATTTTCTTTATTTACATGTAAATTTTTCCTTTCCCAGGTTCCCCTCCAAAACACAAACAAACAAAAACAACAAGAACAAACCCCTTTTGCCTCCCCCCTCCCCATGCCTGCCACCCCACCCTCTCCCACTTATTGGCCCTGGCATTCCCCTACACTGGGCCACAAAACCTTCACAAGGCCGAGGTCCTTTCCTCCTACTGATGATCAAATTTGCAATCCTCTACTATACACATGCTGCCAGAACATTCAGTCCCACCCTGTATAGTCCTTGATTGGTGGTTGAGTCCCTGGGAGCTCTGAGGGTACTAGTTAGTAATTGTCGTTCGAGAAAGGTTCTATGGAGCTGAAGGGTTTGCAGTCCCTTAGGATGAACACCCTGTTCTTAAGAATAACAGGAACACAATCCCATGAACTTCACAACTTGCTGATTTATTGCCATTAAGCGGGTCCCTGACGTGGCCATTGTCCCTGTGCCTATTAAGGCTACAGGGAAAGTGAAGTAGAAGAAAATGTACTGATGGGAGAAGTTTTTTATCGTTTACCACAGAGGTCCGCAAGCCCTACATGGACAAAGGACAGGACCACTGTGGTCATTAAATGTTCTCCAAGGACTCTGTCCATTCTAACCCGAAGAAGACTGCCTTCTGCATTAAAATTGGGTTTCACAATCCTGATAGACGCTGCAGAATAATACACTTACCGACTGCTGCCCCTTGAGCTGCCACTGCAAGTCAGTGGTAAAGCCAGCCCCCAACCCATCATGCCAGGTACAGAAGAATTAGATGGTAGAAAGAATATTTTCTTTTTCTAAAGAAAATATGCTTAGGTTAAAGAAATCAATTCCTAGTCTAGGACTGTAGGCAAATGGGAGAATGCTTGCCCAGCATGTGTGAGGCTCTGGGTTCCACCCTTGGTACTACACACATATATTTGCATGTACACCATTATTATAGAATACTGTTGAGCAAACGTCAGCTAAGATAGCATACTAATGTGGAAAAGCATCTTGTAAGGTGTTTCTCAGTCTTCTCAGGTGACAGATGAAACATATGTAGGCATTTCATCACAGAGCATGGAGAACATGGGGAAAGGCTGATATTTTATCATAAATATAGAAATTCTCATAACTAAATAATATAACATTTCAACTCTAGGGAATGTAATTTGAAACAGAACTGGCTATGAAATCAAGGTATAAGTGGCTTTCTGTAAATGTGCTAATAGTTATTTGCCATTAGCTTACGCTGTTTTAGATTTTTGATAACATTCAAAAGCTAGTAAGAGGTATGGGTGAACTCATTGGAGATCAGTTCCTAACACTCACATCACATCACATCACATCACATCACATCACATCACATAGCCAGTACCTGTAACTCCAACTCCAGGTTATTAGCTATCTCCTGGCTTTTGAAGGCACTGGCACACACACACACAGTATTTACAAAACAGACACACACATAACACACATTACCACCACCACCCCCAAATATTAAGAAGTCTATGGGTCAGCATACAAAGAAATTTGACAAAGGCTGGCAAGGGTGGCATACACTTGCCATCCCAACATTGGAGAAGTAGGTAGGGGGGAGAACACCAGAAGTTCACAGACATCATTGGCAGAGGTCAGTTTGGGCTACATGAGAATCTGTCCCTGTCCCCCAAATGGAGTTTGCTGTAAAATAACCTTAGTGTATTTCATTTCATTTCATTCCTCAGTGACTGAATTATTTCACAGTTCTTCATTTTTAGGCATGAGTGCCTATAATAAGTTTGCAATTAAGGTCTGTTATACGATTCTACACTATGTAAGATCTTTTAAAAATATTTATTTATTTATTTATTTATTTATTTATTATATGTAAGTACATTGTAGCTGTCTTCAGGCACACCAGAAGAGGGCATCAGATCTCATTACGGATGGTTGTGAGCCACCATGTGGTTGCTGGGATTTGAACTCAGGACCTTTGGAAGAGGAGTCAGTGCTCTTAACCACTGAGCCATCTCTCCAGCCCCACTATGTAAGATATTGATTCAATGCTGTTAATATGTTATTTTTTTTTTAAATATGAGATACTTAGCAACTTACCGAGCCCACCTCTGTTACCATAAAGGTCAATGTTCTCTGGTCAAAACAGTGACTTCATGGTTCTGAATGTGTGGGTCCAACCACTAGCACTGTGAGGCAATAGGGAAAAACAGTTTCTGTCTCTTCTAACTGAATTCGGGTACAATTGTCTGGCACAGGACCTTGCTCCTGTCACAGGGTCAGACACAGGACCTGAATAGCCACTCAGTGCAGATGTAGGCAAAGATCCCAAGGGAAGACCCAAGTTCACTGCAGACCCTGGCAATGATGCTAGACAGAGAAGAGGCACTTACATCCTGGAACACAGGATGTACAAAGAAAGCCAGCAGCTGCCATGGCAACAGCTTCCCAAGACCCAAGCTAGTATGTAGAAAGCAGGGGAAAGGAAAGAGAGGAAAAGGACCAAATCTTCCAGGCAGGAAGCTAATAGACCACACACAGGCAGGAAGCTACAGTGTGAGACTCTATGGGGCACAAGACACTTTTCCAGGCACCCGATAAAGTAATGACCTACATCCTAAAACTAAACAGTGTAGGAGTGGTTCTCAACCTTCCTAGTGCTGTAACCGTTTAATATAGTTCCTCAGGCTGTGGTGATGACCCTCCCTCAACCCTAAAATTGTTTACCTTGATATTTCATAACTATAATTTGCTGCTGTTATGAATCATAATATAAATATCTGGTCTATAGGGTGCAACCCCCAAAGAGGTCACAACCCCAGGATGGTCTAGAGATAGGCCTGCAACAAAAAGCACTTCACAGAATGAGAGGTTAAGGGAATCAACAAGAGGATGTGAGAACTCTCAGAAGAGCAGCAAGAGGGACTGAAGGTGATGAGGAGCTGAGGAGGCCTGAGGTCTGTCAGAGCTGAGTGGAGGTCCTGACTCCAGAACTAGCCTCAAAGTTTCCAAAAACATCTGCTTTGGTGTTCTGTTTTGTTGTTTTGTTTTTCAGGAGCTGGCTTCCTCATCAGTTAACTGGGGAAATTACTTGACAGGCAGTTCTACCTTAAGAATAAGTGAACTAATATGCATTATGCACATAAAATATATTTTAAAAAGTACTGGCTACAGAGGAGGTCACCTAAAATGTTAGCAAGGACTGTTTAGACCCCCATAAAACACACAACTTTTTTTTAAAAGAAAAGAACTCACATTCTCACAGGCCATGAATCACTATGACAAAGAACGGCAATGGCAAAGCCAATGCAGACATCTCCAAAGGACGAATGACCAAAAGGAGTAGAGTCACTGACAGAACAACTCAGCATGTCCTAGCACCAGATCTGTCTTTACATGGTGACAGTTTAAAGAGAGTCATTGGCTTGCACAGCTCCGCTGGCTACAGAGCCCATTGGAATTTGTTACAATGGCCTTTGAAATTACTTCACAAGACTCCCTTCTGGAGAACAAAATGAATGCAGAAGAAAAATACAACGGCGTTGTAATTTGCTTTTTGCAGGTCTATGACTGCCTTGTCTTGGATACTTATGCTTTAATTATACTTAAGTCATTAATTTTAACGACTTCTTTATAATTAGATTCAAAGATTAGAATTGTTATATCTCATTGTACTCCCTTTTTAATATGAATTATTTGTAGCTTGCTAAATGAGCTACAAATTAGAATAATTTCTTCCAAAGAGCAAATATGAAAAAGAATCCACGGGATGATAGAAAATTCCAGAAGATAAATAGCTCTGGGGTAGAAATTACTCACTACAGATTCCTGTAATGCTAACCAACCCAATAATTAAGGGGAACATGGGCATTTGTTTTCATAGCCTGAGTCTCTAGCTAATAAAAAAAATTAATAAAGTGATAATCCAGTTTTGTTCCAATACAGGATAAAACATCTCAGCGTTAAGAAATTCTACATCTAAATACAAATCTGACTAAATCACAGTTCCGTTTTCACCAGCACTGCTAAGTGGTACGAGTGGGCAACTGAGACCTTTACCACCGCTCACACAGGCCAGCCAGATGTTCACCACAGTGCACTGCTGCTGCTTTAAGATGCCTGCGATTGTCTCCCACCCTGCCCTCATTGCCTTTCCTGTTGCTGTGATAAACACCATGCAAAGCCAAAAGAAGCTTGAGGAGAAAAAAGGTTTATTTAGCTTGCATTTCCAGATCACAGCACATCACTGAGGGGAAGTCAGGGAAGGAGCGCAAGCAGTCTTTCTTATATAGCCCATGCCTGCCTGCCTACATAGGGATGGTGACGCCCACAGTAGACTGGGCCCTCCCACATCAATCATCAATTAAAAAAATTCCTCTCAGCAGAGCCAAAAACCAATTCTTCAACAGAGAGAAGAATTCCTCTTCTTCATGTGACTCCAGGTTGTACCAAGTTGACAATAGAAACCAGAACAACTGCCAGGCATGGCAGTGCACACCTCTAATCCTAGCACTAATGAGGCAGAGGCAGGCAGATTTCTGTCAGTCTGAGGCTAGCCTGGTCTACAAAGTAAGTGTCAAGACACCCAGGGTTATGTAGAAAAATCCTGTCTCCAATACCAAACCAAAACAAAAATGCAAAAACAAAACAACAAAAAGTACAACCCCTGAAAATCCTGTTATGCAATATCTCAGATAATTTTTAAATACTATGTTTGTGCTTTATTTAATATGTTATTACAGAAAAGGTCTTATTTTGAATATTTGTTTATTTGTTTGTTTCAAGACAGGATCTCACTATGTAGACGAGGCTAGCCTCGAACACAAAGAAGACACCCCACCTATGCTTCTGTTTCCTGGGAGCTGAGGTTAAAGCTGTGCACCGCCACATCCATCTTTAGTCTGAATATTCTTGTTCTAAATATAAGTTTTAGTCTTTAAACTTGCAGGTCCTCATAACCCCATGGGCCAGGTGGTCTACAAAGTCAAAGAGCTGTTGTTCACACGGTTTATGGGTGCACTGCTGACCCTGACATCCGTTCATTCCAGTCCATCAAGAAAAATGGTACACTCACAATGTCCTTCCAGGCAGTATGAACTAGTACATGGAACAAAAAGATCACAGTGGCTTTTTTAAAGTAAGAGACAGCTAAGAAACTCAAACAAAAGACTGACAGGAACTGAGCATGTATTCTGTGCCTAACACAAGGGAGGGAGAATCTGTGACAAGATATATAAACTTGCCTCTGGCACTCACAAGACATTAAAATCTGCCCTTCAGAACAGAAAGACCCAGGTCTGCCTTTTGTCATTCGATCTTAGCTTCAGTTTTCACACGTATAATTGAGGTGAAAGTATTATCAATGCTACAGGGATAACAATGAAAAGTAATGAAACAATATACAGCATGGGGCATATAGATGCTAGGAAATATTACTGCTAATGTTTACTATTATTCTTATCCCAGAGAGCCATGAATAATAGAAACATACTGGGATCTCAACTTCTTTGAAAAAAATTAGCACCGGGTGGTGGTGGCGCACACCTTTAATCCCAGAACTTCCGAAGCAGAGGCAGGTGGATTTCTGAGTTCGAGGCCAGCCTGGTCTACAGAATGAATTCCAGGACAGCCAGGGCTCTATAGAGAAACCCTATCTCGAAAAACCAAAAAAAAAAAAAAAAACAAAAACAAAAAACAAAAACAAAAAAAAACCTAATTGTTTTAAATTAGTATGTAAAGTAACAGCTTCTTTGTGGCATTTTTATAAACACTTAATTTTGGTTGATTCTTTGTCCCCTTCTCTTCCCTATTTCCCTGCTCCCCACTCCCTCATCCCCTAATTCCTTTCCCTCTTATTATTCACCTCTGACTTTCATATCACATTTTCTAGTACCCTCTACCCACTTCCTTTATGACCCATCCCCAAAACAACTTTCTGAAATCTTCTGATAGGATATGTTTCCCTTTTACTTCCTCTCTTCCATTCTACAAAAGCAACAAACACAAATGCCATTTTTCCCGGTGAACAATGATACATGTAGTTACAAAGTACCTTGCATTCGTAAAGCCATCTCTGTGTGAGTGGGTGGGCAAGGGATGTTCATTAACACCAAAATGTTAATTTTGGATATGAGTGAGCTGCTTCTAGCATTAACTGATCTTTGGCAAACTTCCCTTTGATTACAAAACAAGTAAGACAGAGAGAGATGTTTCCATAAGAGGAAGAAAACATAAACCAAAACAGTCAAATCAATTGGGAGGCAAGTGTGCTCTGTTGTTGCCGTCACCATTATCTGTGGCTTGAGATTTTTGCCAGTCTTCTTCAACAAAATCCTCACCCCCATCTTCTCCTTGGATGGTACAGAAAAAGTAGAAAAAAAAAATCAATGCAACATTATTTAATGCTGTCTGCACACAAAAACTACTGGCAGGCATCTGGGTTTTCTTACAACTTCAAAAGTTGCACCTTGCATCAACTTAATTTTACTGTAGCTTTACTAAAAAGCCACACAAATATTAATGTTAAAAATGGAATGAAGTGCCGGGCGGTGGTGGCGCACGCCTTTAATCCCAGCACTTGGGAGGCAGAGGCAGGTGGATTTCTGAGTTCAAAGCCAGCCTGGTCTACAGAGTGAGTTCCAGAACAGCCAGAACTATACAGAGAAACCCTGTCTCAAAAAAAAAAAAAAAAAAAAAAAAAATGGAATGAGGGGAGAGAATGGGAGATTTTGGTTTTGCGTCTTTGTGTTGCAAGAAATACAAACTTCAAAAAAAAAAAAAAAGGTAACCCTCATTTAAGCACACTTTTACTAGATCTTCTTGTGAAGCATATTAAGTTATAAAGGAGACATCAGTTTTGTAAAGGCTGATTTCTAAATGATTTCTAAATTATAATAGAGCATATCTGGGGTGATTTTCTGACTCTCCTCCAGAATTTGGTTTTCTTGGCAGCTACAGGAAATCTCCGGGCAGGCACACCACTCCAATAATTAATGCCAGCTTTCAGGCACTGGGATGAAAAACAAAAAAAACCCATAACATCAACAAAAAGTGGTACGCCTCAAAATAACCACAGGTCTAATGTAAAACATGAATCTATGGCCTGGAGCCTGGAGCAGATGAAAGACACTTGTGGGATTTATGAACAAAGAGCCATTCGTTCTCCTCTGTCATACACTTCTGCTGTTCAGAGTGCTGGTTTACGCCCATCACAGATAGCTCCATTCACATCCTGGCCATGTCTTCTATGAACAGCACTCCTGAGTCCCACTGCAGATTTCAACAAGGATCTACCCTGTGCTTCCATGTTTGAGATTTCCAGAAGGGACTGCAGAGCTAATCAGTCAAGGATAGAAGATGCTCAAGAAAAGGCAGTGAGTCAACAGGCTGGAGGATGAATGAGTGAGTGCACAGAGTTTGCATCACCTCCACTAGGTCTGCTTTTATAGGGCTAGGGATTGAACAAGAACAGCATACATGGCAGACAAGGGCTAATTCTACCACTGAGGTAAATCCCAAGCCACATCATATTAAAAATTTTAAAACATTCTTAAATAAGTAATTCATTTTTTCTAGAAAATTTATATCACATCTTCATTTTTTAAAAAATCACACTTTATTAATTTATTTACTCCCAATGGGTAGCGTACACATGTCATAGCATGTATGTGAGGCCAGAGGACAACTTGCAGGACTTAGCTCTCTCCTTCTATCATGATGAGGGATCCAGGGATAGAACTTGGGTTATCAGGGTTGGTAGCAAGCACGCTGACCTACTAGGCCACTTTACCAGCCCACTTTTATTTCATTTATTTTACTTTTTAAACATTGATTTACCTTGTGTATGTGTATGTATTCTATATATGGTGTGCCCATGCCATGGCATCTATGTGGAAGTCAGAGGACAATGTTTTGGAGTCAGTTTTCTCCTTCCACCGAGAGGGTCTCTCAGCTGAAACTCAAGGTCATCAGTCTGGGCAGCAAGAGCTTTTATCCACTGAGTCATCTTGCCTGCCCCACACTGCATTTTTCTTTTATTTCACTCTCAAAGACAATCTAGTCTATAGTAACAACAAGCAAATCTGCAACAAAATAAAGAGTCCTCCCTTAACAGTGTTGTTTCGTGCATGATAGTTTTGTGGATGCAAAAAAAAAAAAAAAAAAAAAAAAAGGCCAAAATTCATCAAACTGTATGCATGAAACCTGTGCAAATTATTGTAGGGCAATTATATCCCCCAAAAAGCTGTTAATTAACTGACAAAGAATAATATATATAAAGAACTAGCAAGAAGCTTGGCACATAGGGAACAGCCAATACATCATAGCCAACACTATCCCATACTGTTTGGAATCTAGTAACGCTATGGATAAGTAGATATGCAGTATCGTGTGTGTATGTGTGTATATGTGTATATATATATATGCATTATAATGTCAGGCATCATTTACCAACCCATAAAATATCAGGGAACACTTACCTCATACTAGGCAATTTCAGATCCTATATTCTTTTAAAGTCTTACAAAAGCCATGTGCAACAACTGTTTCTACCACTCAACCTCTTGGCAGATGCAAGTTAGTAGAAAATACAGACAACACTTGGAGACCCAGGCCTATTACGTAATAGTGGACCACATCCTCAGCACACATCAAGACCATGGGAAATATACATTTATCCACACCCAGCAGGAACCAGAGCTGAAGCTGGGAGCCACTAAACTTCATAGGCAGATGGGAAAAGGCAGAAAGCTAATCAATATTTGTCTTTGGCTGGGTAACTTTTAAAAAGATACTCTTGGTCAGATTCCTAAGAGTCAGTTTTCAGACTCAAAGCATGACAGGGGATACTGAAGAGAAGACAATGGCATTAATAGTTGTCACAGATATGAAGGCTCTACCATCATGGAAGAGAAAACACACTAAACATCCTATAATGCCCAGAATAGCTGCCCCCACTTACCTCTAAACAAGTGATAAGCCAGCACAAACTGTCAAGAGTGCCCATGTTTCTGTTTGTTCGTTTGTTTATTGTCCATATAATTACTGTTTATTGAGAGAAACCACTCCTTTGCCCACATATTCATGTTTCACAGTTCAGGAATGCAGGTCAGCAATGAACTTCTATGGAGTGCAATCCAAAGAATTCTTTGCATTCTGAAATCACTTCACACTCTGAAAGACACCAGCCTTCCTGATCTCTTCAAAATCTTTCATGGGATCATAATTTCTGTAGAAATCTGCAAATACCTTCTTTCGTGGCTCAGCCACACCAAACTTAGAGGCAGCGGCACCTCCCAGGGCCACAGTTGAACGCACCAACAATATGAACCCACAGATGCTTGGCCAGAAGACCACACATCTGTGGTTTCGGCAACAGCGCACCAGAACTCATGGTAGCCAATGTCCTCTATACCAACGTCCTTCCCGGTTCTCAAGAGTACCCTTGTTAACCAACACAATAAAAACCTCTTCACTGTCTATGAACCTGTACAGCGCTTGGTCATATTCTGGAGCTCCCATGCTCTAGTGCTGCAAAGGAATGCCAGCTTGGCCTCACCCACTTCTTCACCAAGCTCCTGCTCCAGCACACAGTGTTGCCAGGGTGACCCTCTCACTGCACCATGGGCTCAGCCAACACTGCCATCTCCAGTCCAGGTTTCCTTGCAGATTTCCATTGATGAATTTATCATGTACTCAAACAGACTTGGGAAGGTTCCACGTAACTTCTCAGTATCAGCCCCAGTGAAGAGGAGCCAGAAGTGACTGTAAAAAGCCCAACGTTTCCCCAAAGATGACATATCTACCTAGGAAATCTACCATGGTTTTCTCTATGTTTTGGGGCATAAAGAACTGTGGAATGATTTTAAACCAAACTTTAATTGGGTGTGGTGGCCCATGCCTGCAATCGGAGCACTCAGCAGGCAGATGATGAAAGTGTAGATCAGCCTGGGCTACATAGAGAGACCTTGTTTTCTTTGTTTGATGGGTGGGTGGGTGGATGGGTAGATGGACAGACAGATGGCTTTGTTTTGAAGACAAACTTTACAAAGGTAACATTGAATTTGATTCCCAAGAGTGGGAATAGCATGATCAAGTGACAGATGTATGCCATCTTTAATGGCCTCTCCCCCTTCCCAGGAAATGTCTACTGTGGGTCCACAGTCCATATTGTGAATAGATCCTTTCTAGGAACATAGCCTTTTAAAGTCACAATCTGATGAACATTATTCACACCACAGATGGAAAGATCTTGACCCTGTAAGGTCCCCATGGAGATCTACCTTTTGAAGATGACACATGTGTTAATATACAGCAGTGATAAGTAGCACTGACCTTTCCCTAACTAGCTGAAACTCTTCCAGACTCTGTGTGACGCCAGGATGTGTTACCAGGAAAATAATGAGACTAAAAGGCAAAAGCTGATGTTTCTTTAACACACCTGACCAACCGGAAGACGAGGTACCAGTGATGACTGAGATTATGCACTGGGAAAGGCAGAAAGGAGGGCAAGGAGCTTGCCCAAGGGTACCAACGGATAACGGCAGAAAACAAGTTTCCCCTCTCAGACTCATTCTTGCTAACTTTAACCAGTACTTAGTTATAATATTATTCAAGTGCAGAGGAAGATTGGAGGCAAAAATCTCCTAAAAAAAAAACCATTCAAAGGATTCAAAGCCCATCTAAAGCCAGTCCAAAGAAGAGACCTGGAGGCTCCTGTGCGGGTCAAGTCACAAAGAGCCTTAGCCATTGTTATGTTCAGAATCAGTGTCACGAACAGACAACAGCTGAGCAGCAGTTTTCCTCTTTGAAGCCAAATGATGCTAATATTTTAAAAAATACATTACTGTGATCCAAAGAATTTGAATCAGCCCAGTGCATATTTGAAGATCGTGCACGAACTTGTTTGCAAAACCATGGGAAAATTAAGGAAGTTATGAACAATGGGGTGACAGACTTCTGGAGAAACACAACACACGCATCTGTTTACCCCAGAAAGGGAACTCAGGACAGACCAAGGCAATGACTGCAGCAAGCTAATGTGATGTGGTGAGCCAGTGAGTTTTTATTGGTGTTCCTAATGAATGTGAGCGGGGGTTACTTAGAAGCAACAAGGATGAACGGAAAGCATCCGCATCCTGCTCAGGGCAGCTCGGCCTTCCCAGAGTCTCCTCTCTGTGTTCAGCTCTGATCAGTCTCCTGCCTAGCCACGGTTTACTCCTTTTTACACTGCTGTGGAGGGAGCGTTGAGAATCTTCCCAAGTCTCGGTTCCTCCACAGAAGTGACCTTTTGTTTACCTCCTGAGTCTCCTGGAGGAAACTGCTGTGTGAGATGCAGTGATAAGAAAAGAACCTGGCTCAAGCAGAGAGCAAGGAGATCTGTGTGCTGCTGCTGCTTTTCGATTCTCAGAGAGCAGTGACCTAGGGATGCTTTTTAGTTCAGACTCCACATAATTTATTTTTTTTAAATGTTTGGAAGAACAGAATAGTACCCATACACGGCATCTACAGAACAGATCCTGACACACACACACACACACACACACACACACACACACACATGGCTCCTCTCGGTCACTGAGCCCTTCCTTCTCTATGCCTGGCCTGGAGGGGCAGCATTTGAGGGCTTTATCATCACAGCTGCCTTAGTTTGCGCCCCAGAAGCAGACCCCACTGAAGGAATCATTACCCAAATGATATAAACAGCAATTGCTGTTTCTCAAAGACCAAAGACACAATGGAATTTACTGAGCTTTAGGCACTTAAGAAGCTCCATGGGGCGAAGAGCATCAAACCAGTATTACCACCGTGATACCATCTATGGAAGGACTTGCTAAAGGTCTTCCTCCGTTCTGTCTTTAATGTGCATCGCCCTGCCCAACCACACATCGCTGGCAACCACACAACGCATGTAGTTTGGGTCTTTCCTGGGGTTACAGGCATTGGGGGTAGAGGTGCCCAGGCTACTGACTGGACTGGAGAGTTTGTTCCCTCAAGGAAATGGAGTTTCCCACAGGAGACACCGGAAGGGAGTGCAGCCTCCTCCAGAACTCGATGTTTAGCCAACTGGGCTCTCTGCTCAGCACCAGTCCCCAGAAACTGCTTTGTTTTAAGGAACTAACTTTAACTTGGTGGACTTCATTATAACAACAAAGAAGAACCAAATATAAAAACAACCATTGAGAGGTTGGGGAGTGGGTTCAGTCTGCAAAGCACTTCTACACAAGCAGGAGACCCTGACTTCAGGTCTCTAGAACCAACGTTCTGCACCTTAACCCCAGTTTCAGGGCGAGAAACAGGATTTCCTGGGGCTTGTTGGTCATTCTCAGATAAGGAATGGATGAGTTCCAAATGCCGGGCTGGGTGGCTGGGTGGGTGGTTGGCTGGGTGGGTGGTTGGCTGGGTGGGTGGGTGCCGGGGTGGAAGCAAATGGAGACGCAGTGCTGACCTCTGTTCTGCACGGGCAGGCACGTAAACATTTGACACACACCTAAAAATGCACATGCACACTGAAAACAGAAAAATAACTGAAAGGTTCTTCTACAACTCTTGAAAAGAGAGAGCAAAAACTATTTTTTTAATATAACATAAATTATTTTAGCAAAATAAAAAATGTTAGATGAAAAGTTTTCTTCGATTGCTTACCTTTAAATGCTAATATTTTGAAGTAGTCCTTTTCATCTCTATTTGTTTATAAATTGGCTTTTGCTCGGGCTTAAACTCCAGTTGATGCTAGGCAAGTGCTGTTCACTCTTAACCCCATCGTAATTCCTTTCTAACTGCAGTTTAGAATATGATCTTCATAGGTGGGAGGGCTCTACTCTGCTGAGGTCATTTAGTTTTCAGGCTCAATATCCAGAGTAACATTTCCTAAGAGTTGATAGGAGATGAAGCATAAGTGTTACCTTACTAAATCCTTACCAGATACTACTGTGGGGGACACACTATTATTGCTTGGCAACCAATGAAAAGTGGTGTAAGGGACCAGAGCCTACCGGTGCCAATTACCTGAAAACTATAAAACTTGTGTGTGTGTGCGTGTGTGTGTGTGTGTGTGTGTGTTGACATCCGTTTCCTTCTTCAATTCCTCTCTGCCTTACTTTTTGAGCGTTTCTATTTGGAAAACAGTCTTGAAGTTTTTCAGAAAGTTACACGTGGAGTTACCAGTTGCCCTCAGAACTCTGCTCTAACGTGCATTACAAGAGAAATGGAAGCATATGCCCACATAGAACCTTACACATGAACACTCCCAAGTAACGTTAATTATAACAAGCTTTAAAAGCTCAAAGGTCTACTAGTTGGTAAGTTGTAAAGTATGATAGAGATAGAGTCACACAGTAGAATATTCTTGTCAAAAAAGGACTTGAGTCCTGACATGTGATCACGTGAGAAGAAAAAGTAGAAACTACAAAGAAAAAACATTATATAGTTCACATTGTGTGAAACATCTACAAATGTCTATAGAAGCAGAAAGTACATTTTCTTGAATGTCTCCGGCCCTGAGCCACTGGAGGAAGGGACAGAGAAAGGAGGATACTTTGAGAAGAGATTAAAATATTCTTAAAATAAGAATACGAAGGCTGCATGATGCAAGATGGTTGCATAACTCTGTAACTCCATTAAAAACACTAAACTGTACCAAATGTTCCATGAAGGAACGTTGCACCACATATCAATTATTTCTAAATAAACCACTTAAAATACGATTTAACTCCAACAGAGCCATGAATTTATGTAATTTTGAGCAGTTTATCTAAGAAGTGAGGAGAAACACAGTGCACCACAAGAGGGCACTATCTTCAAAGCTACAGAAAGGGGATGCTGACCTACCTGGGTAATGTCTTTACCGATCTCATTTCATATTCATCCCCTCCTTCCTTTTTGAGGGAAGCGGCATTTATTGGTTCATTTCATCCAAGCCAAGATCATGACCAAAGTTGATAGCAGGTTGATAAATCAAGGATTAAGCACAAATAAAACGTAAATGTTTACACTGAATGTCAGGAACAGAGAAAATACAGATAGCGTGGCAATGTGCTCCTTCCCGAGCTTTCTAGTCACACAACAGACTACAGCAAATTACTTATTCAAGAAGCAATTCATCACAATAACATCAATCGTTACAAGGAATGGAACATGTTATAAATACTGGGGGACTGGTTCCTGGTTTTATTTCTGCCCCTGGAAAAGTTCTTGCGGCACCTAGCCCCCAACAAAGACTTAGCAGGTGAACAAAATAAATGAATGAAATCAGTACTTCTTTCTATTTCTATTGTGCCTTGTAAACCAGAACAAAAACCTCTCTCTGCCCCCACACCGAAATGAATTGTTTTGTCAAGTATCTCTCAGAAATGCATTAGGTGGTATTAAATATAATTCCTTTGGTCAAGGAATCCTCTGGTATTGACAGACACGCCTCTTTCAGTGACTCATCTTTAAAGTTTTCCTACTTAAAAAATATTTCAATCAATGCCCTGACTAACACAGAGAAGCACGCAGCAATTCATTAGTGGGAATTAGGGGGTTTTCCTTTCAACTCATATTTTTTTATTAGATATTTTCTTTATTTACATGTCATATGATTTCTCCTTTCCCAGTTTCCCCTCCGAAAAACAAACAAACAAAAACAACAAGAACAAACCCCTGTTGCCTCCCCCCTCCCCATGCTTGCCACCCCACCCTCTCCCACTTATTGACCCTGGCATTCCCCTACACTGGGGCACAGAACCTTCACAGGGCCAAGGGCCTCTCCTCCCATTGATGATCAACTTTGCAATCCTCTGCTAAACACATGCTGCCAAAACAATCAGTCCCACCATGTGTACTCCTTGGTTGATAGTTGAGTCCCTGGGAGCTCTGAGGGTACTAGTTAGTTCATATTGTTGTTCGTCCTAAGGGGCTGCAAACCCTTCAGCTCCTTGGGTCCTTTCTCTAACAACTCATATTTTAAGTTAGCTGCCATCCGAACACCTGTGGTGACACCACCTCTTTTTCTTCCCCTAGGACACTGAGGGACAGAAGCTCACAGAGGCAACCACAAACAGATGCACTCAGGATACAGGGAACAGATGAGGATGACGCTATTGTAGTCCTGGCACTGTGGCCATCTTTAAGACTCTCAACTCTGGACCAAAACAGCATTTGCACAGCAACACGCCCTAAAAGAAACCAGACACACTGAAGAATAAATCCAACTTGAAAAGTCTTCCTCTGCCATTTTTTCTAGTGAACAGTCTACTGTCAAAACAAAGATGTTATGTTTAGCCAGTTCTAGGCAGCTCAGAAACTTTAAATAGAAAACCAAAAACACATTGAGCTTGACGACAGGGGAATCAAAGCTCACACACCATTCATTTATGTACTCCAAACTATTTCATGGAGCTAAGGGCTATATTAGGTGCTGGAGAGATGACAGCAAACAGGACATACTCTCTGTCCTCTGAGATTTCACAGCCCGGCGGACCGGTGGGGCAAAGAAGTAGGCAATGATAAAAGCAGAGTGGAATGTGAGGAGCAAGCCTATGATATTCTGGGAACACTAAGCTGAATCCCTAATCAGGGTTTGGAAGTTAATAAAACAACTGCCAATCATGTAATAACACAGATAAGGATTTTGCCATGGAAAGTGGGTGGGGAAAGCATCCCAGACAAAAAAATCCCCCATGCAAAAGCCAAGAAGTTAAGCAAACTCAGAAAGAGGGAACCCAGCAGGGCTGAGGTCAGGGGTGGAGACGGTCAAGGTTAAAGTCAAAATGACCAGCGAAGCAAGCAAGAATCACCTACTCTAGATCCTTGAGGATCCTACAGGTCTAGAAGTGGCCATTTTCAGATCCTTCTAAATTCCTGCAAGGTCAAATAAGAAACCCTAATGGTAACTCACATATACCATAACTCAATCGTTTCACACAACTTTACTTGGGCACAATCAGGAGCAGTTCTCCCAAAGCTTAATTGTAAAGGACTAGCAAGTCACGTGTATATGACAAGCTTCTGAAGGCTTTTCAGGGATTTTTTTTTTTTTTTAAATGCAATCTGCTCTGGGGATCACAGAAGCATCCACAAAGTAGGTGTCATCCCAGTCTTACAAATAATATCCCTACAGTTCAGCCGAGTTCGTGAACTCAGCCACAGAGCTCAGTCTAACACAACCTACCTGTCACTTACCTGCCACCAGAGTAGCGCTTCCCACTGGTAACATCTTGTTTTGTGGACAAGTTAGGAGCACACTTCTGTATGAACTGTAAGGGACTCATTTTATTCTGTGTTTAGGAGTTGCTTTTGCACTGTGAACTTGTGAAAAGTCTTACCAGCTAGCTACATCCATGGTCTATGGGAGCCTCAGATAGACCTGCCAGCTTGGACTACACTCTAGACCCTTTGCTACAATGAAACCAAGACTGCAAAAGCACTCTTTAAATCATGTGGTACTTCTCCAAATAAATACAAATTGCAGTTCTGTTAAACATTTGTTAACCATCTTGGAGCACGATATAGCCTTAATAATTTGGACAAGTTTTCCTCTACCTTTGTTCTGCCTTCTACAAGGAAGAAACAGCTTAGACATAAAATCCCCAGGGCTCTTATCTCTCCAATTCTTATCCAGAGAGCTCAAAACAAGAAATACTGTCAAAGCTGGCTTGTAAGATACTTCAGCAGATAAGAGTTTGCTGTGCAAGGCCAACTATCTGAGCCTGATCCTATGAGTATACTGACTCCCAAGGGCTGTCCTCTGGTGCACGTACTCTCTCTCTCTCCCTCTTTCTCTATATGTCCAGGTCTCTATATATGGAACCACAGTTACATACCCAATAAACAAACAAATAAATGTTTTAAAAAAACTGTTAGTGTGCCAGGCAGAGGTGGCACATGCCTTTAAAATCCCAGCGTTTGAGAGGCAGAGGCAGGCGGATTTCTGAGTTTGAGGCCAGCCTGATCTACAAAGTGAGTTCCAGGACAGCCAGGGCTATACAGAGAAAGCCTGTCTAGGGGAGAAAGAAAGAAAAAGAGAAAGAGAGAAAGAGAGAAAGAGAGAAAGAGAGAAAGAGAGAAAGAGAGAGAGAAAGAAAGAAAGAAAGAAAGAAAGGGAAAGAAAGAGAGAAAGAAAAAAAGAAAGAGAAAGAGAGAGAGAAAGAAAGAGAGAAAGAAAGAGAGAAAGAGAGAGAAAGGAGAGAAAGAAAGAGAGAGAGAGAAAGAAAGAGAGAAAGAGAGAGAAAGAAAAAAGAAAGAGAAAGAGAGAGAGAAAGAAAGAGAGAAAGAGAGAGAAAGAAAAAAAGAAAGAGAAAGAGAGAGAGAAAGAAAGAGAAAGAGAGAGAAAGAAAGAGAGAAAGAAAGAAAGAAAGAAAGA
>JADRCD010238145.1:30891-54031 GCA_019843815.1 Montemys delectorum
AGAAAGAGAGAGAAAGAAAGAAAGAAAGAGAGAAAGAAAGAAAGAGAGAGAAAGAAAGAAAGAGAGAGAAAGAGAGAAAGAGAGAGAAAGAGAGAGAGAAAGAAAGAAAGAGAGAGAAAGAAAGAGAGAGAGAAAGAGAGAAAGAGAGAGAAAGAAAGAAAGAAAGAGAGAAAGAAAGAAAGAAAGAAAGAGAGAGAGAGAGAAAGAGAGAAAGAAAGAAAGAGAGAGAGAAAGAAAGAAAGAAAGAAAGAAAGAGAAAGAGAGAAAGAGAGAGAAAGAGAGAAAGAAAGAGAAAGAGAGAGAGAGAGAAAGGGAGAGAGAAAGAAAGAAAGAGAGAGAAAGAGAGAGAACAAATAAACAAAAAACCCCAAACCTGTTAGTATAAGCTTTACCACAAATGCTTATTAATATAATCAATGCATTGCCTGACTTTTATTTATAACCTGTAGGCCTAAAGAGGACCAAGAGAAAAACTTTGTTTCACCTCCCTAGCTTAAACAAACAACAACACGGCTGCGGTGGAACTCTCTCCATAGATCAAGTGAGCCTTGGAGATCTGTCTGACTCTGCTTTCTGAGTGCTCAGATCAAAGGTGTGCACCACCACCTGTGTTTGCTTTGGTTTAACAGTTGAGCTTGCTGTCTGCACAGGGAAGAAAGAGGAAAAAGATGAAGAAAACCAATTAAGTCTTCCTTGCAGACTATCTCTTCGACCCAACTCTACCTAAATTAGTGGGTTTTTTTTTTTTTTTTAAAGCCAACACCTTGAAGTCCAGTCATGCTCCTTTTTCTTAGATAAAAGCCAAAGTGGACAGTTACATCACACAAGGGTTACTGCCATTGAGCAAACGAGAAAAAAATAAGAAAGCCTATTTTCCTTCGACAGGCAGATCTTGATTAGGCAGCATTTTATTGAGCCTGTGAAGTCAGCTACAGGATCCGTAAAGAACTGTTAAGCTTAAGCTAATAAAGTAGGAAAAAGGTAGCTTAGAGCCAAAGAATCATGTCATTTCAACTTGTCAGCTTGAGCTCCTCAGGGAGTCTTGGGCCTTTCAGTTCAATAGTGGTAAGAGACTGGTGTGATAAAGCATGTTCAAATCAACATGTTTGATACATGCAATACTTATAAAAGCAAGCATTCCTCATGGTCCTTGCTGTCCCTCCCTCTGTCACCCAGTCTTCCTGAGAGCAACAAGCAGGCTTCCCCTCAAAGCTGAAGAGGTCAAGCTGGTTCAGCAAAGGCAGCCTAAAGAAAGCAGACTAGGGACCTGCAGACAGTAAAGTGGAAATACTCAAATCCCTACATAACATGTCTCAGTATTTGCATATCACCTACAAACACTCGCACATACTTTAAACTCATGGCATTACCAATACTCAGTTCAATACAAACGCTAAGCCGATAACTTTTGTATCAGATTCTTGGACAACACTGACAGGTAAGAAAAGTCTGTAGTGTATGCTCAATACAGGGAGTTTTGTTTTGTTGTTTTCCAGTCTGTCCATCTGCAGCTGGTCAAACCACAGACATACTACCCAGAGATACAGAAACCACTGGTTTTTACAAGGCACACCTGTCAAAACTAATAACCATCTTCTGACACTGTGTCTGTAAAGACAGAGCACTGCTTAGCAAGGGATGGTAGATACAAGAGGATTCACCGGGAGATGAGGGACAGGTTTAAGGAAGGGAAAACAACATCAATTCTGACTTCTGGATGTCTTCAAACCTGCTTGAGTTCCCCCAGAGACTCTGCTCTTCCTTTCTCTTGTGTTCCAAGCACCTGATTCTTAGTGTTCAATTAATTTCCTTTTAGGCTTCCACATGTCAGAAAATAATGCTCCTTTTCTCCTTCAAGTGTCCTTTGGCCTGATACTTCTACCTCAAGGTAGAATTCTAGCTTGCGGTATAATTTCTCCAAGAAAACTAGTATTTAAAAAAAAAAAACCTAATAGATATCCAAATAACTAGAAAGTTAACAAAGTACTTAAACATAAACATTTGGGGGAATGTTTAAATGACAAGCTAAACAGGATAGGATAAACAAACCATTATCTATGGATTCTGAAAAAGTTTATAAGCATTCACCATCTTTTTGGACACTATTGTAGGCACTGGGCTGAGTTGTGAACAGAATAAAACATCTACCTTCAAGAGGCAGACATTCCAGTACTGCAGAGATAATACAGCTAAGAAAGAACGTGTTTCGGGGCGAGGGGATTAACATTGGAAAATATATAAGGGGTGTTAAGTAGAAAATGGTCCACAACAAGAATGTCTATATTTCCTACCAGTGTGTATAAATTTTAGACAGAAGAGGGAAGGGATTAAAAACCAAAGACTGGGTATCAAGAAATGAGAGGGAGGCTAACGAGACGGCTCAGCGAGTAAGAGCACTGACTGCTCTTCCAAAGTCCTGAGTTCAAATCTCAGCAACCACATGGTGGCTCACAACCACCTGTAACAAGATCTGACACCCTCTTCTCAAGACAGATACAGTGTGTTTATGTATAATAATAAATAAGTCATAAAAAAGTCTCATACTATACCAAATGAGCTAGCTGGTCACATTTGAGACTTTTAGATAAAAGGTATGGAAAGAAGTGTGCATTTACACTGGCATGGCCCTTGGGTTACTTCCACCTGCCCACAATCCCATACCCACACGCACACTAAATCTCTGCCAGGCAGTGGTGGCCCACGCCTTTAATCCCAGCACTTGGGAGGCAGAGGCAGGCGATTTCTGAGTTGGAGGTCAGCCTGGTCTACAGAGTGAGCTCCAGGACAGTCAAGGCTACACAGAGAAGCCCTGTCTCGAAAAAAGAAAAGAAAGAAATGGGAGATAAAGAAACAAGAGAACAGTGAAGATATAAATCAATCTCATATTCCACTCTGTGCTTACAACTAAAGTTGCAACAAAGTAGGCATGTCTCTCTCTCAGGCCTTGAGCACGCTAGCCAAGCAGTCTAGCCTAGTCCTAGTTCTCCTCCTTTTAGGTGTACAGTTTTGGGACTCACACCTAGGACCTCCACTGGGCTACTGTTTCAGCATCCTATTTAAATTTCTCTAAACTCAGAAATCTTCTGAGTATTGTACACCATTTGTAATGTTTTAAGCAAGACTACTCTATCTGAAGCATTATGCACCATGCTCGTTCTACCATAACTGCTCAGCGTTGATGCTAGCTAAGGTCGGAAAGCAGCCTTGGACTGTATACAGTGCATGGGAATGTTTGTGTTCTGATCCAACTTTATCAATGGAAACAAGCTACATGCCACATTGAAGCTAAAAGATACACAGTTCAAGGGCCCCTCTAACAGTACCAAATGCCCCCACCCCATCCTCCGGGCATTTTAACTCTTCCATGTTTCAAGGATGTTTTTAGGTTGAAATCTGCCTGTGGTTTTTTTTTTTGCTCATTTGATGGCACTTTCTATTTATCTAGAAAATTTTGGCTCTAGCTCTTGAGTTGTGGCTATTATACATTACCTTTAGTCTATGACATATAAGCAAAGCTTAATTAGGACAGGTCAGACAACCTACCCAGCCTCAAGGGCCTCAAACTCTCCACATAAGAGGAGGCAGATAAACACTACAGCTCAGGGTTCCGGAAGTACGTGCCCAAATCAGCTTTAATAGGGACAAGGTGGCTCTGGAGTCTACAAGCAACTGTGGTTGCTAGAAACGTTTTTGTAATTAATACGATCCATGTTTCGCAACTGCTGCTTCTGATAAAGAGGAAACAAGTACAGTTTCTATGAACGTACAGCTGTATAAATATGTAGAATCTCCAAAGACTTTAGGGCAGAGACAGAAACAAACAAAAGCTAAACAACAAGAAGAAAACAGACTTGACTGGTAATTAGAATGGGAGGTGACTTTAGTGCACAGGCCAGTGCTAAAGCAACCCCTTAAAGTGTCATAGCATGCCTCATTCCTAAAAGGGAGCTGCATCTTGAGCACAGCTTAAATAGTGGCTTTGCACAGAAACTTGTCCATTCATCCAGGCCCCTTTCCCTCCTGGATCACAAAACCCAGCAAAAACCAGGTAGCAGCCATCATCCTGAGGGACAGACTCCCATTCCAGGAGGCAGAGAGTTGCTGCTGTTCCCACCACCAAGGTTTTGGAAGACTGCCTGGGTTTCTTCTAACACCACAGATTTATCCTAATTATAGTCAAAATGACTCTCCACAGATCTAAGACAACACTCCTGGTAAACTGAGGTTTGATTTAATTAAACCAAATTAAGCTAAACTAAACAGGTGCTCCACAAATCACTTAAATGCAATTTCAACTGACTACAAAAATCCTTTATCCAAGTATTTCTAAAAGTATACTGTTTAGAAAACTCCTCTTGGTCAAGAGACTTTGCACACACATGCATACGCGCACGCGCACACACACACACACACACACAGAGAGAGAGAGAGAGAGAGAGAGAGAGAGAGAGAGAGATTTATACAAGCAATAAAAATAAACAATAAAATTAAATCCTTAAAGACACCAAACAAGGTGGCACATGCTTGCAATCCCAGGGACGGAGAAGAGGAAGTAGGCAGATATCTGGGGCACAGGCCAAACAGCGCAGCCTCCTGGAACTAGCACAGTTCTAGGCTAGTCTCAGAAGAAATTGATGACGTCTGAGGAACAACATTTGCAGTTGCCCTATAATCTCTGCAGGAACACATACACATGCACACACATATCCATATGGTCTTCTGGTCCAATAACTTCCTCCCCACGTGAACATGTAACTAACTGCCTTTGTGCATCAACATCAAGTTCTCCACAGCCCTCCCCGCTTCTCCTCATCCCATCCATTCTGTTCACTGAAGGTCTGAACAGAAATGTTAACTTCAGAGAGAATTATAAAATCTATTGTGTGGAAATGGTTAAGAAGGCGAGATGGTTAACAGGTGGCAACTATCCCTTCATTGCTAGCATTTTAATTTCTTATCACGCAGATCTAGTCATCATCTGGGGGTGATTAAAAGTAAGTGGAGATGAATGTAACCTTCATGTGAAGGATGCTCAGGAAAAAACATAAAACTTCACAAACACTTCAATGACCCCTAAGAACAGGATACCCTGCAACCCCACATATTGTATTCTGAGGTTAGAAACCAGTGGCTCTAACAATTGCTCATATCAACATGGAACTGGTCATCCCTTTAACACTCATCAAGCACAAGATTTAGCATCAAGGAGAGAAAAAGAGAGAGAGAGAGAGAGAGAGAGAGAGAGAGAGAGAGAGAGAGAGAACTGAATTAATGACACAGTGAATGGAGAACTGAAGGAGAGAATGGCTGAAGAAGCCTTAGTGTTACTAAGAACACTTTGCTGCTTTCTTTCCATGACAAATGGAAACATTGCTCCCCTCACCACCACAGAAAATCCACACAATCCTTTTAGTAACCTTTGTTACTAAAACTTTGTTGACATGTAACCTACCCACAATGAAGAAAGCAAAGGCCAAGTCTACACCTCCACCATTTCCCACAATGTATACAATCCAGGTAAGCACTATGCAGTCCCAGATGAACAAACACATAACATGCCTAGTACCAGCGACATACACCTTCAAAATCACCTGCTTTAAAATAAAAATAATCAAGCTGGGTACGATGGTGCAACACCTTTAATCCCAGCACTCGGGAGACAGAATCAAGATGATCCCTGTGAGTTTAAGGCCAGCCTGGTCTATATAGTGAGTTACAGGACAGTCAGGCCCTGTTCAAAAATAACAAACAAACAGACTAATAAATACACCAAAGTAATTATAATCTTTATGCACTCTTTGTCTGTTTCCTGCTAGTTGCAAAGCAAGTTTTAAAATAAGACAACAAATAAATAAGATGATCATTTTTATACAGAACAAACAAAGCCATATCTAGCAGAGATACAAACTAAAACAGTGTTAGACTGGCAGTATTCTATTAGGGGATAACGACACTGTCTAGACTAAAATTACACGATGCAATTTTACTACTGTAATGGGGACATTTACAAATGTAAATGTTCAAAAGAACAATCTCAAAACCTTTCTTCTCAAAACTGTCTAATTTTTACTCACTTGTTTATTGATTACAAAGAAAAAACACATTGTGGAGATATTTAGATGTGGCATGATGTGTCCCTCAAATACATGTCCTTAAAGTTGCTTATGAAAAGACTGGAGGATGGCTCAGTCAGTAAAGTGCTTGTCAGTAAAGAGTTTGCAATACAAGGGCGTGTACCTGGACCAAATCCCCAGATAACATAAAAACCCCAAGCATGGTGGTGTGTGTTTACTAACTATTGTGGGGTATTCACCAGAGGAGACAGCTCAGATATGAGTTTAAGCCAATAGAAAGTCTTTATTAGCAAGCCAGGGACTACACTTGGTATTTGAGATACCAGTGAAGCTGAGTCTTTCTCAGGGTGAGTTTTTAAGCATAAAAAAACATGTTCTGGGTTGACATATTTCATTATGAAACTCACTGCTCAGTCAGTCAGCTGAACTTACTCAGTAAACTCCCGGCTACTAACATACCCAGTCTCAAGAAAACAAGGTAAAAAAAAGACCTTGAGAAGGACATCTAGACTGATGACTAGTCTCCACACGTGCATACACAAACATATCCATACACATCCACAGACAGAAAATATCATTCTCTATGAAACTGACCGAATCCATTCCTTGTGAACTGATGTCAATGGAAAATTTAATGTAATAAACACTTTCTGTGTAATGCGAAGTAACTCACATTTCCCCTTACACAGAAATAATTTAAGTGCTTCAGTGAAAATTGTAATTAAGGTCCATAAACAGTACATAAACCTTTAAGATAATAATGACAAATTAACAACTCTAGCAGAAATGTAGGGGTCTCAAAGCCCTCTCTTCGGTTACCCTGAGACAACAGCAGGAACATTCAAGCCCAATTAATTACATTCAAGTTCGAAAACCTAACCCGGGCCTTCTTACTGAGGTAGAAACTGAGAGAAACTACCTGCTAATAACTTCTTCCGCAGGACCTGGCAGACAATGATTTGCACAGGCACAATAAGAAAGGCAGAAGGCACAAAGAATGCGCCAGGTTACAAACAGAACACTTTTAATACAGCTATCACATCCAGAAGACAGATGTGGTGGCACGGGCCAGTAATGCCAAGGCTTGGGAGGTGGAGCTAGGAGAATTGGGAGTTGATGGACAGCTTAGGCTACAAGAGACTCCATCTCAAGACAGGGGGAAAAAAAAACAGAGCAAAAAATAGTGGGGCAGAGGGGAGGTAGAGAGGCGAGGAGGAGTAAAGGAGAGAATGATGGTCAAGGACAAAGAGAATGAAAACAGGAATATTTTCTAGTGTTACCCACACTATAAAGGACGAAGGGATCTATAAAGGATGAAGGGATTTCAGGGTTTCTGCTTCTGACTTGGGATCAAATCATTTTAATTTACACAGACTGTTTTGTGTACCGCAGAGAACTTAAAAACCAGTGCAGCCTCTGTCCTGTAGATACCAGCATCACATCCCCCAAGTTTTGATTATCAAAATGCCTGTGACCCTCATACAGCATGTATGGGGGGCGGGGGGGGGGGGTAAGTTCTCAGTTGAGAGCTAGTGATCTCCACTCATGACCCTGATGACAAGACCGCGATGACAAGAGAATCAAACAAGAATCTCTTCCATCTGGTCACTACTTTAGATGCATTCTCCTCGCAATGGGCACTGCCACAATACGAAGAAATTAAGGTAGAGGAAAGACAACTGTCCTATTCAGGGTCATCTGTTGACAAGAAGCTCTCTTAACCTTTTCGTGCACTTGTAAGGATTTTTAGCCTGGGTAATAGAAGGCTGTTCCTTCCACTTCTGGAAGGTGGGAAAGCCCAGATACTTGATCTTTGCCTCAGGTACAAGCTCTCCTAGGTATGTGCTTACATTAGAGAGGATGGAGGGGGAAAGGACTCCTTGGTCTCTGCTCTTATGGAATCATCTATTGGAGGTCCCGCCCACCTCTAAGAACTACTGCATTGGTGATGCAGTTCCAAGGCAACCACTGCAGAGGCTGGCACAGAAACAAAGCAGGATCAGCCTTCCAAGTCTGATTTTCACCTCTCCCACCTCTATCCCATACAGCATTATAGGAGTGCTCTGTGCACTCCTATATATATCCAGAATCAGGCTGCATTCAAAGAGAGAGACATGTAGAACATAGCACCTAGTGATTTCCCCCATACTTGGGGTAGATAAAGCAAGTCGCCTCTGGCCTGGGACTAGTGAGTGCAAGCTTCTTACTAATAACCTGTGCGCCACACACAACCTCACCAACCTTCGGGGCAAGAAAGACAGAGACAAACAGACTTAGTAAACAGAGCTGAATTATTTAATGTAATGGTACTGATTTTCCTAATGGAGCCTGGACTTAAAAGGAAAACTGATCTGGCTGCTAATCCTCAATCGCTTGCAGCAAAATGATCTCTTGGGTCTAGAGACAACAATAATGTCGACAGATAAATCTTCACAGAATGTCCAAAAAACATCAATGGGAAATCTTCACAAGACAACATCCTCCAAGCCCATGTTCCCATGTTCTAACTACCTCACAAACTGGGGACCATTCTGGTCTCTGTCATTTAAGGTACATTCAAATTCACTTGGGACTTTTACCAGACCTTTTTTTAAAGGCATCTTTTTACATCTCATTTTAATCAAAACAGGATTTCTTTTTAGAGTACATTCTCCTCTTACAAGAGCACACAAACTTAACTGTGGAAGCTTATCTGGAGCACTGAGGCATAGCCACAATGTGTCCCCTAGATAACCCCCCCAAAAAAAGGAAGGAAAGAGTGATTTATGCTGGGAAATGAAAGCAATACCCTGGGTGGGGAATAACCTGAAATACAGGTATTTAATACGAGAAAAACACTTGGATATTGGGAATTCCAGAAGAGAAATGAACCCATGATTATGGTCTAGGGCTCCATGGGCATGTTATTAAGAAACACACTCACATTAAAATAGTATGCTATGCTAGCATGGTGTAAAAATGTTGTTTGAGGTTTCCTGCAGCATTCCTATCACACATCCTCGTGATCCGCTCTAACAGCTGGGATAATTGAGCACCCTGGGACCTAAGCTTCTTTCTGGACACTTCAGCGATCCAGATGGAGTAGGTGATTTAAGACCTTTACAACCAGGTAGCAACTGTCACCATTCCAAGGGGACATTAAATGAGTAGGTGAGAGGGTTTACACAAACCTTCACCTAGCAGAGAAATTCTGTTCTCAGACACTTAAGTTCCAGCTTGCACACGAGTCTCCTGACCGGAGGCAGCAAAGATAGATAAAAGTGAGAAAGAAGAAACAATGACTGGGAAGAAAGCATAACTTAAATGATAAGTCTTTCAAAAACACTTTATCCAGGGCTTCTGCTCATTCCTAGCAAGCTACAAAAATCACAGAAGATCGAAACCCTTTGAGCTGTAACAGAAAAACCAATACAAACTGAAGACCAGATGCTCTCTTTTGTTGGCAACAGTCACGTGACCAGTATCACACCCTTGTTACCAGAGGAGAGGCCAGAGGTTTGGAAATAAAATAAGCCTCCTAGACACCTAGAAAAGTGGAACCCCACAAGCCACCATAGGGGGACAGGAATACTACACAAGTAAGACTATGTCTGACACCCAGTCCAATTTCTCAGGTGCATATCATGGTGGCCTTGGAACAGGTTTTCTTGCTAAATGAGCTCACACTCAGTCTTAAAACCCCATGGGTTCCCTTCTTTTGCTCTCTGCAGATGGCACCTCAAATGCCCCTCTCCCACTTCACCCCACCCCCGTCTTCCTCACCCTTCCCACTCACTTCCCTCTTAATGCCTGTCTTACTGTAAGTTTTCTCTACCAAGAGAAAACGTAACTATTACTTGTTCTCTATCATTTACCATCATTTACCTTCATTTCAGGATCTCCTCTTTCCTCCAGTATCTTATGAATTCAATAACAGGAGAAGCCTGAATGGCACATAGGTTTCATTTGTCAAATATCATCCTCACTGGTAAGAGATCCACCTAGGCAAAGCCACTGCAGCTACACGAATACATTAGCACACCATCTCCTTTTCTTTTGTTTGTTTTGTTTGGAGATAAGTTCTTTCTGTGTAGACCTGGCTGGCCCAGAACAAGTTGAACTTGAACTTAGAGATAGCCTAGCCTGCCTGTTGGGATTAAAGGTATACCCTTATGCCCCGTTTACCATAGCATGACTTCTGTGGCACTTCTGAGGAGTTAAGGAGAACCTTCCTTCCCAGAATCCTTCACACAGCAAACTGCCTCTGAAGCTCTGCCAGCTGGAGGCCTCCTTCCTTCACACACACAGTCTTCAAGCCACATGTCTAAAAGTATGACCATGGTGCCCGTGACACTTCTGCCCAGAAAAAGAATACTTCCTGGGGCTGGTGAGATGGCTCAGAGGTTAAGAGCACTGACTGCTCTTCCGAAGGTCCGGAGTTCAAATCCCAGTAACCACATGGTGGCTCACAACCATCCATAAAGAGATCTGACGCCCTCTTCTGGTGTGTCTGAAGACAGCTACTTACATATACTTACATATAGTAATAAATAAATTTAAAAAAAAAAAAAAGAATACTTCCTAAAGGATATGTCAAGGCACAATTCAAGACAAAGCATGAGTGATTCCACTGCAGTGGTGACTAGACACAAAAGTCAGAAACAGATAGGAACCAGGGAAGCCCAGCTTCTGGAAAATGGACTCCAGAGCAGCTCCCCAGGGAGACAGGAAGCAAGGGACAAGCACCTTCCTCCTCACACTTCAGTTCATCCAACCAACGTTCCAACAGCCAGTGATGTTGAGAAGTGTCTACAAAAGGATAATGGATACATACTCTCTCTTGTGTTTCAGCCAACTCAAAAGAGCCCAACATCCTGATGTTGCAGTGTATGACAACGAGCAGTCCTTCCCCTGGGCCTCGGTGTTCCAGCCACTGAAATATACCTTCATGGCACTAACACTAGTGTTTCTTTTGTTACCTGTGAACAGATATGTGTAGCTCCTCCCCCTGTCTCTTTCATGAGGCTGTTATAGCCTTCTTTGACACTTTGTAACTACATAGCCTACAAGGGGGACTTGCCACATATTTGTTGATGTAACTAATCTGCTGATTGTAAAAAGTTGGTAGCTAAGAAAGAAGGCCTTTGTTCTCAAGACGGCTGAACTTCAGCTGTTAGTAACTAAATATAAACATCATAGTATATGCTAAGGAAGCAGAATGCTGAATGCACCCTTCATTACTTTTCTCTAGGCAGTGGAATAATCTTTGCATCCCGGCTCTTCAAGGTATGAAGAGCATGTATTGTGCCGCTCTAACACACCAATGGTAACATTTCCTTTGGTCCTATCCTCCGGCTCCTTCTGTTTCAGACAGACAAGGAAATGATCTCTAACACTTTCTGGTAACAGTCTAAGAAATGAGTATTTAAAACTTGGGTTGCTTTTTGTCTTATTCTTTGAGGCATCTTTTAGATTGCCTGCCAAATCCAGAGGCCAACCCTCTTCTTGGGACACTTCCTGCCAGGTCTCTACAAGGAGCCCTCGGCAGCCATGTTTAATTAGGAATCCAAGTTCCACACATTGGCCAAGAGCAGCCACCTGACCCATATCTGGCAGCACCGAGTCTCTTTCTAGGAAATGTGAAGCTATGACTGGAAGCCAGCTAGTCAGTCAGTCTCTGTGTGGGTGGCTGGAACTTCAAAAAGAGCTCTAAGGGTTATTCATGTTTTCTTCCACATGAGACTAGGCTTTGGAGAATGAGAGACTGTATCGAAAAAACAACAAAAGCAAAGCCAAGACAGTGATAAACTCCCGAGGGCTCCCCAGATTCAGGCCACAAGCAGGGAGTAGCTCATGCATGCACTCCGGCAGGAGCTCCCGGCAGCTCAACAATGAAGGGTCCTGCTCTTAGTCTTTGCACTGTTGACTAGCTGTGACTGAACATGCTCTCCCCCTCTCTCCCCAACCCCAACCCTTATTCACAGATGTAAACGGATACTATTGCTTTTTTATAACCCTGGGCAGGAATCTAGGATGGGTTAATCTCTCTAACTCAAGGCTAAGGTATCTAAATGGCTCTAGGAAGTTGTCCTCTGCACTCCTCAGTACTAGGCACACAGAAAATGGAAGGGGAAAAAAGAAAGGATAATATTCTACCTTGCTGGCTATGCTTATAAAATTGTTGATTTATAAAAAAAAAAATGCTATATGAAAGGTCATACAATGTGGTATACCAGAAATGGGTTGTCATTATGTTGAAAATAATAACAGAAAAGCGATGCTCTTGGGGTAACCAGAGAGTTTCTGTGCACTCAGAGTTAACCAACTTGACTTAATTGTACCATACATTATTATTAACCCCAATGGTGTGATGAAATGCTTTCACTGGCTAAGAACTGATTGTATTACTTTATTTAAAAACAAAAAGTGAAGCTGGGGAGATGAATCAGTCAGTAAAGTGTTTACCATGAAAGCATGAGACCCTGTGTTTAGATCCCCATGTTCAGTGTGGAAAAGCTAGGAAGCAGACTGAAAGATCCTTACAGCTTGCTGACCAGGAAGTCAGCTGGGATCCCTGAGCTCCAGGTTCAGTGAGAGAGAAACCTCGTCTCAAAAGGGGAGGGTAGTGATTAAAGAAGACATTGATCTCTAGCTTAGGCACATGTGTGCATGCATAATTCTTCATTACACACAAATGGGGGGGAGGGAGGGAGAGAAGGAGGGAGGGAGAGAGGCGGAGAGGGAGAGGGAGAGAGAGAGACAGAGAGAGAGAGAGAGAGAGAGAGAGAGAGAGAGAGAGAGAGAGAGAGAGAGGCAGGCCTCTGAAGGGCAAATGTTAAGTACTTATTCATTTAAGCTACAGAGTTCTCTGCCAGACACCACCTGTGAAGCCAAATAACCTTTTCAAAGAATTTTCAACAAAATTTTAGGTATATGACATATATGTGCCACATACAGGAAATGTCCTTGGAGGCCAAAATTGGTTAGATCCATGGAAGTAAAGCTACAGAGAGTTGTGAGCTGCCATGTGAGTGATGGGAACCAAGCTCGGTTCTCTGTAAGAGAAGCACGTGGTCTTAACCACTGAGCCATCTCTCCAGCTAATAAACTCTTAAAAAAAAAAGTGTAACCTTCTTTTAACTATCTGTACATGGCAACAAAGAAAAAAATTACAATATTAAAGCAGTAGTGAGAACTAATTGAGCTAATATATGAAACAGCAATTTCTCCCCATAACTACTATTTAATAATCTATAAGAAACGTACTTTTGGCATGTACTAAGGCTTAGGAGGATTTCCTATTGACTGTGCTTTCCCCCACTTCTCATTTATGCAGTAGTTACAAAGGTCATCAACTCAGACTGCCAAGCAGCTAGATCTTTTATAAGGTCGTGAACAGCTATTTGGGGTTGGGGCACAGTAAGGTGATATATCACTTGTCTTCAAGTCTGTAGCTCTGGACCAAATCATACCAACAAACAAAAAGTAAGACCCTATTTCTCTCCCCCGAGGATGCAGGCTTCCTTCTGTCAGCCAAGGACACAGCAAGTGGACATCCATTCACACAGCACCCCTCACTATCAAGTGGGCACCTGCCCCAGTAAGCACAGGGCAACTCTAAGCAGCTGGAATTATCACAGTGTGTTACAAAAGAAGCCTTACATGAAGCAGAATACAGCTGCTGTGTTTTTATGTCTCTGAGAAATGATAATTCATGTTCTGGCTCTATAGTAATTTGATGGGATCATTTAAAAACACAGGCATAAAATGGTTTGTTTATATAACCAGTTGCTAAGAGTCTTGGCATTTTAATAGGCAACTCAGGAAAACATACCTTTTGAAAGAAAATACAAGTGTCTACAGGAGGAAAGGACAGATAAAGCTCATAAAATTTAACTGCATTTTAGTTTTGATTTGGGAAAGCTGTAAGCTCATCCACCTGGGATATGTGTCTACATTTCTACACCTAACCTATTACAATCACAGTCTCTTCTACAGGACACTAGGGACCAGCAACATGCACAGCATCTACCTTGTTCTTCTCTCAAGCTCCAGAAAGTCCCAGTAACTCAAACAACTGGAAAGGAGTTTCCCTCCTCAGACACTCAGATGATTCTTGACCCCTTAGTTTGAGAAAAGATGCTTGTCCTAATCTCGGCTGGAGCCCACAACTAGCTGTTGATAACACTGAAGCACGAAGGTACCACCTGCCCTGGTGGCTTCTCCAGACATGGGGCCACTTAAATCCACCCTGATCTCGTAATTCCAAAGTATGAACCAAAAGGAGAAAGTAAGCAACTTCTGGCAGACAAAGTAGACACAAAGCAAGTATCCAGGGTATTCACTTTGCTCTGTTGTCACATATTTGAAGGACATATTTAGTTCCTTAAATGGGAAAGAAATTCCCATAAAAATCTATCGTGTCTTCTTATGCTAGCAAGAGTTTTGTTATATATATTCTGAAAATATGTATCATATTATTTTATTATTATATATTTAATAATTATGATAAAATAATATTTTCCAACTGTATCTTTATTACATGCCTGCATGTTTTATGTGTTTATTGTAGTCTTTACATGTTTAAAGAAGGGTGCTATGTTGACAAAAGTTCTACAGAGGTTGGGGGGGGGGGGGTTGAGAAAACTCCATCACGGTTTTAAAATTTGCCAGACAACTTTCAGTGACACCAAGACAAAGAAAGAGAGAAGGAAGAAGATCAAGTTCAGAAGCCACTGATCTGTGGATTAAAAAAAAAAAATAAAAAGTAGGACCCAGTAGAGTACTTAGCACACTCAAGGCCCTGGGTTCAATCTCAAGCTTATAATAAGTAAATAAAAGAAAATGTTATTACATATAACAGTGATTATGAGTGTTGGCAGCCGGCAAGAATCACTGAGTAACACTTTTGTAGATTCTGGTGCTGTGATGATTACTGTCAACAGTCAACTTAACAGATCTAGAACGCCCTGGGAGATGGGACCCTGAGCATGCCTGTGGTACATAGTAACTTGATTAAATTCATTGAAATGGGAAGACCTATTACCTAGGCCTGGAAATCCTAGACTACATAAAAGTAGAAAAAGCTAGCTATGTACTAGCATATATACAGTCCTTACTGTTCTGACTGAAGATGCAATATGACTAACTACCACACCAAGATCCTGCTGCTGGTGACTCTCCATCCCCACCCCATCTCCCCAGAACCCTACTCCCCCAGTCCCACACTGGAACGCTGAACTGAGTTGAAATAAATGTCTTTCCCTCTAAGTTGCTTTTGTCAGAGTATTTCATTACAATGATGGCAAGGAAAACTATTTCCTCCTTTCTTCAATGGTGATTCTAATTAATCTGAATGGTAAAAGTTCAAACATTTCCCCATTTGATGTTAATGTACAGTCAAGCTTAGAAATGAAGATGTATAGAATACATGAAGCAGAGTGTGTATAGGTGGCGGGGGTGGAGGGGGCAACTGGCAGAACCTGGGGTCATACTTCAACTCACTAAAGGAAGTTAACCTGCCAAGACACCAGCAGTATTGAAAAGTCTTCCCCCCGGGACAGGGATGTTCTGCAATGAGTTCAGTCTAGTTCGGTCGCCTGAAGCTCCAATGGCTAGTGGGAGCAAGAAAGTACGTTTAAAATTTATTTCGTCTCAAATAAAAATTAGATAACCATGCGGGGCAGGAGGGAGTGAATACTGTATTGAACAGCACAGCTAGCTCCAGATATCCAGAGATAGGGGAGCTCTGCTAACTTGAAATTTGCTAAGTGGGATTGCCACCATAAAACAGAGGCAAAATAGATATGTTCTCACTGCATATCAATTACCTGGCAGGACTGACTGTGCAAAGTGGAGCCTTGTTAACAACTCAGATACTCTGAATAACTACGAGGGGGAAATAGTGAACACTACTGAAAGAATATCAACTGTGCTCAATGAAATGAGCTCTAACGACATAACACTTCAGGATGAGGAAGAGTGGGGAGAGGTGAGGAAACAGGGAAACAGAGAGGGAGACGGGGTGGAGGGATGATGCCAAAGCAGGACACTGAGGGTCTTCTACTGCTCCCCACCTTATTACCTGGAGACAGGGTCTTTCACAAAACCAGAATCTCATGATTTTGGCCAGGCTGGCAGCTTGCAAATTTTTCCCTCTACCCTGCAATGTTGATATTACAGGCACACGTAACCTTGCGCAGCAAGTCTGGTTCCTCCTACTTGCACAGCAAAAGTTCTCACGAACTGGCATCTCCATAGCTCAAGATCATTCTTAATATGCTCTTCATAATGTAAGCATCGATAACCAGGCATAGCCACCATCAATATTATATTATTAATGCAAAAGAAGTGAAATTAAATTAAATGTGAGGTATTAGGCCAAGTAGTGTCTTAATGGGCCCAAAATTGTTATACTTCATCTTCAGATAGTTATCAACTCCAATGTTTGAAACACATATTAAATGGATCAATTAATAAGTCAATGATAAAACACTTAGTCATTATCTTTAATGGTGTAGCTAATGGGATAATAGCTAAATTATAAGGAATAGGAATATATAAAATACTGAGTATATGCAAGGAACAGATGGTTTACATATAAGTTATAACTTAGAAAAATTAGCAATACTTCTCACTTTTATTTCAACAAGAATTCTTATGTAAATTGCATTCCTGCATGCCAGGTTATTACACATCCCTTAATGGGAGCTACAACAATATATGTCACTTGACTAATTTCACACATGTGCACACTTTCCTAAAGTCTACCATAAAATATGCTTTTTAGAAAAAGATTAACTGAACTTGGCAAGTCAGATTTTGGCATGTTCTATATCGGAATTTAATCACATTTATGGATGTTGAACAGTATATTACACTTATCTAATTATACATGGGGATTTTTTTCTATAGCTTAAAATGACTTATTATATTCTGAATGTACTTTACAAAAGTGGATCATCAGTCTTTACTTATTACAAATATCATACAGCTGCCTGCCCCAAATATACAACCTTTAATTACAGTTTCACCTGCTATGGTTTCACATAACCATGAACAACCACATGACAAATTATTAAATGAAAAAAAAATCTTGATTGGTAGGTTTGTCAACGAATACTCTGAGTAAAGTGGTAAAAGCTCCTGACATTTCTACTCATCATACAAATAAGAAAATCACCCCTTGCCCAGTGTTTCCAAGCTGTATATACTACCTGCCCATTACTCACTCCATAGCTAAGTTATCAAACTGCCTGTCACTTGTACTCTTACGCTACATAAATCCTGAGTAAGAGCCTAAGACAACATGGCAATGCTGCATTGTTCATCCCAACCTAGCTCAACACAGAGGCACTGGATCACTGTGCATCATCACACGAAAAAGCACAAATGTGACTCAGTAAAATATCTCAGTAAGAGACAGGCCATCCATATCTCTCTCATGTAGTACCTCATTATAATCACTTTGGGTAATGACTGTTAAAATAGTATGCATAGGTAGAAAACAGAAACACCCATGTCTGATGGCTATTCTTGGGGGGGAGGGGTCGTCAACGTAACAACATCTGGACTTAACAAAAACCCAAGTAGCTGGGACTTTTCTTAATTAAATCATTTGAAATTGAAAGACCCTCTTTTAATCTTTTGAGGTGGGAAGAATCACCTTAAACTTGGGCCGCATCTTCTGGTGGCAGCCTATATATATAAAGGGCAAGCAAGAAGGAAGCGCTTGTTCTTTGCCTGTTTGCCTTAGCTATTACTTAAGCAAGTTGATTCTTTCACTGACATTAGAGTCTCCTCCTTTGGGAATCCAGCATGTACTGAAGACCAGTTGAGACACCCAGCTTCATGGACTGAATAACTAACTACTGAATACTTGGATTTTCCATTGGTCCAACATTGGACTAGCTGGAACAGAGCCTGTACGCCCCTCTAATAAATTCCATGTACAAACCCCATATACATATTAATTCTATCAGTTCTGTTCCTCTAGAGGACCCTGACTAATGCACCATGGTTTCAGATATCCACAAAGAATCTTGAGTTTTATCTTCCAAAGAGAAGGAGTGACTGGTGTAATGCTAAAGCCTTGGCAGGGCACCAATCTAAAAGAAAACAAAAGCTTAGTCTGCTAAATTAAACTCTGGCGGCGAACATCGAATTCTTACTGTGGTCTTGGTGAACATGTGTGAAGTCCTGGGCTCAATCCTCAACGCTCCTCTGCCATCCCTTCCCTTCCCTACCCATTCCTTCTGCAAACAAAGAGAAACAGGACTGGGTTACAGCTCAGTGGGAAAGCACATGCCTCCCAAGCACATACTGTTCAAAGTAGACCTAGCTGCTGGGGCAGGAAGCTTGCTCGAGCATTTTGGTTTTGCCTCATAATTCTAGAGAGAGGGAGAAGGGGTCAGTTTAATCATCTCTAGCACCACAAAAATAAACAGAAACGAACAAACAAAAAAAAAAAATCATGCTTCTGGTTTACCCAAATGGCAAGTTTCTTTTAAAAAATAAAAGTCAGGTCACCAACTGAATCCCATAAAGAAAGAGGAAAGGTGAACAGTGACCATGGAAATCTGTGCGAAGTGCTCAGGCACTGGGTGCTTGGCAGGTACACCCTTTAGGGCGTTCTACTCTGTGACACCAGACTAAAGAGGGCTACTCTGGCCCGGGTAAGGACTATTTTTATGACAATAAGGTTGGCTTGCTAATGGCATAACAGATGTAAGAGAACATGACACAACGGTCTAATAAAAATGAAATGCAAATCATAAAATAAATTGGGACTATGATAATAGCTTGAGACAGTCGGTTCTGATGCAAGAGAACACAACAGGGCCTAATTACTCCCTTCTAGTTATGCAGAGAAAGGCAAAACACAGGACATTCTAACTTCAGTTGAAAAATAACTAAGTCAAATTATGAGGATTCTCTCCGTTTTGGTTTTCCTTGCTTTGGTACTGGGAATTGAACTCGGAGACTCACACATTATAAATATGCATTATACCACTAATCAATACACCCTCAGGTCTCCATTTCCATTTTAAAAGTAGAATTAAAAAGACACTCAAATCTTTTTAAACACACAATCATCTGTATTACTCTGTATCTTTCAAAAACTGTCCTAAGCCAGAAAATGTCAGTGAATGGAAGAGCGTGTTCATTTTCTACCAAGTCTTCACAGTAGTCTTCTATACTTAGTTCACATACCCATCTCAGTTCCACATTTAATTCAATTAGTATCTAGCAAAGCTCTATTTGCCAAGCACTATACTAGGTGCAGTAGCTCTAATAGTAAGTAAGCATGATAAGTTTCCTAGGTGATGGAACATCTGGATTTAGGACTACTAAGATTAGCAATTGTAGAAAAGTGATTTATTACAGGGTATGGCCATAACACACAAACAATGGCAACCAGCTTGGATGAAGGAGGAAGCAACAGCTTTCAGACATAGTAAATCCAGGGTAAAGAGGAGACCTACCCTGGACCAAGAAATGCCATGTCATCAAGGGCCTAGCAGGGGCTGAACCCTGTATCTGGAAAGATCCCTATGTTTAGCTAGTTCAAGGGTTACAGAAAGGTGATCTGATAAGCTCAGAGAAGAAGCAGGCGTCATCACTGAAGAGCTCCTATATCCCATTAAGGAGTTTCAGCTTTTACCAGGAGAGATTTCTGAGACTCTAGATTTGTGTTTTGAAGGACAGTCACTTGGAGTGCTTTGTAGAGTAGAGACAACACAGAATGAAGAACGTTCCTAAGAAGCCATACAGGCAGCTTCTCTTGCAGCCCTGACAGTACATAACAGCCATCATTATGTGAATGCAGGAAGAGTGCACCAGAGCAGCCTGGGTACTAGGAATGCCCCATGATGCATTCTGGATGATAGCACATCCTTGGCAGGCTCCCTCCCAAGAGTCACAGCAGACAGCAAGGCTCTACAAGTTCAGAGACCCAATCTAAATCTTACTTTTATCTTTTAACAGAAGCTAAGACCTGGCATGAAAAACTTCAACCTTCTTCATCTCACTGGTAAAAGGGGAAACATTTTAAAGTCTACTTTCTAGAATTTTAGTTATGATCATACATAAACTTGTTTAATATAATGTGAACACATAGCAGTTATTACTGATTATTACATCAATTCTCTCTAGGTAAATTTAAAAACTAAAAATGTTAATTAAAAAAGACTTAAAAGTTATATGTACCCAATGTCACCTTTTCTCTGCCTTTTCCTTAAGCTCTTGTGGGAACTTAGAGAAGAGCTGAATATGTGAGCCAGAGCCACAGATGGGCAAATAGCAGGACTTGTTTGCATAGCACATCTGGCTTCCTTTCCAACTCCTCAGGGCCAACAGCTCTTCGTGAGTATTAAAACAAAGCATTGCAATTGTGCCCCTGATCCATAAGGAAAGTCAGCACATGTGGCTGTGTATCCACACAGAAAAGAGAAAAGAAGGGGCCTGGGATGTGAAGAGGCAGGGTTAATTCCAAACTACGAGTATTTCAAATTGCATGCATGGTGCAGTAAGGAACTATACTTATATACCATATATATGGTATAACTCATATACCATAAGGAACTATACACACAAGTGAAACAGGCTATAGAGAGAGTTCTCAGTTCCATTATCTTTAAAAATAAATTCAGGACTGGGCATAGGTAGCTTAGTTGGTAAAATGCCTGCCTAATATGAGTACAACCCTGGTTTCTATCCCTCGCACCACATAAGCAAGATATGGGCACGCCATCCCAGAGGTGAAATCAGAGCGATCATAAGGTCATCCTCAGCAACATTGCAAGTCTGAGCTCAGACTGAACTACAGGGGACCTTAGCTCAATAGCTCAATCAATTCTTTGTTCTCAGATGACTTAATTCTACCCATCATTAACAGGCTGGGAATTAAAAAGCAGGCAGAGGGGCTAGGGATTTGGCACAGTAGGCAGGAACATTTGCTCATGCATGAAGTCCTGAGTTCAGATCTCAAGCATCCACAGAAAAAGCTAGTTATGTACCTATAATCCTAGTACTGAGGCAAGTAAGAGACAGGACACACACAGAGAGACAGAGACAGACAAACAGACAGACAGACAGACATACCTGCATATGCACATACACAAGACACAATGGCTATCCAACTTAGCTAAAGGTGGCTGCTTAAATAACAACTTCCCCTTCCAATTCAGACCTTGTGTTCTACATGGTGAGAGGGTCAATGGTACTGGCAGTAATCTCTGGCTCTCCTCCTATGAATCAGTCATTTAACCACATAGGAAGTTCCGGGAAGTATCTACTTACTGAAAAATACAATGGTTCTATTCTAGTGTTATTTTTTTCCTGATTTTTTTTTTTGAGACAATATCCATGAGACTATTGAAGCATATGGTAAGATTAAAATAATACTAAACATTTAAAGATGCTCCCTAAAAAGGGGGTGACACGCACTGCTCGCCAACAGCCACTGAACACACAAACACAGCTCAGGGTAAGGTACCCATGAAGTTGGGGGATGGGGGAAGATAGCCAAGAATTATCTTCAAAAGCGCAGGTACAGAAAGGGATTAATGACTTCAAAAACACTGGTTCCAGGTGTTTTAAAAGTTTAACTTTGAAAATCTACATCAAAGTTGCTTTCAGAAAAAAAACTAAACTGTAAAATACCAACAGCTTATTAACTCAGCCTTTTGGCCAATGGCGCAGCCCTTTATTCCCGCTGGCAGAGAAGGTCTCTTCATCTTCGCAATCTGCCCAGCACTAAACTGATACTTCCTTTAAAGCACTGCCCTTAAAAATGATACAAAATCATAAAGTTGCTGCACACATTAGTATTTTTTGCCTTTGAGTCGTAGATAACGCCGCTGTACATTGTTGATAACAACTCCGTGCACATGATAAAGAGGCCAAACAACCTCTGAGAACATCCAGAAAGAGATATAACTCTGCCAACACCTTTATTTTGGAGCTATAAGATCATGCCAAGCTGCTGACCTTCAGAAATTAAACATGTGGCATCTCGTCACGAAGCCTGTGGTGTTAACAGCCACAGCGGCAAAGTAAAACACAGGCACAGGCATGCGAAATCACCGTGCATGTCTATTTAGGCCACAAAGTCAATGAGAAAGACCTCCACGTTGCTGTGTTCTTTATGTTAGGGCTCCCTCAAAATTGCTACATTCAAACCTGAGGCTGCTGTGACAGTCTTAAGAGGCATGGCCTTTAAGAAAGAACTTCTGAAAGCTTCATTCTCACTGACCGGGTATTGACCTTATAAAAGGCACAGCAACATCTCTTTCTGTCTGTGAGCAGCAATAAGAAGGTGGGATCTGAGACAAGCGTCCCTGGCAAACACAGAATCTACTCATGTTCCTAGCCTCCAGAACAGTGAGCAATCTCACTCTTGCTAGGTAGGCACTACCCAGTCCAAGGAATTTGTGGTGTAGAGGCCCCAGTGACTAATACACATAAGGCAATATTTATAAACACTTTTTGTTAAGTGTGAAAGTTGCACAAAAACAGACACAATTTGCCAAGCCAAAGACAGCCAGCAGTGTTTGAGAAAGTCTTTAAGAAATTACTATCAAAGTTATAAAATCCCTCCAGGATATTCCGAAAAACAAAAACAGTGAACTTGAATCAGTCACTGGAAAGTTCTGCCAGTAGAATATGCTGCTGGCAAACCTAACAGCCAAGTGAAGCACAGATCCCTATGTGAAGAATCATGTTTTCATTAGATGCTGATGGATAAAACGTAAAGTCTTTCAGTTGTTTTCGGGACTCATGACTGCACAAGAACGAATTATCTTACCAGTCATGACAATGTCCCCCTACAACTGAAAATGTGCATCACACATAGAGGTAGTACCTGGTAAATAAACAGACATTAGGACACTCTAAGTCCCGACAACCAACCCAGATCTAAACAACAGAACCTTGCACTAAGCCCAGATGCCACTGTTAGAGTCTGGAGTCCACAGTATGTCGGGAACCTCTGCATGAGACAATATACTTTTTCTAATTTGAAAGTGAACAAACCTACCTTCCTTCCTTCCTTCCTTCCTTCCTTCCTTCCTTCCTTCCTTCCTTCC
>JADRCD010238146.1:9145-50095 GCA_019843815.1 Montemys delectorum
TGTTTTCTGGCTGTGGTGGTGTGAGCTGCCCTGCTTGGTCACACCCATCTCACCACGACAGACTCAAATCCCTGAAACTTGGCAGAAATAAATCCTTCCTCCCTTGAGCTGTTTCTCTCAGACATTTGTCAAGTGACAGAAAGCCTAACACACCCTTGTGTTAAACGAGATCTCTCTGGGTTTTTTGTTTTTTTTTTAAATGTAACATATTAAGATTTAAATGTAGCCGGCTATGACGGCAGTTACTCTTTGCCTTACAGTGTGGGGCTGTGACAAAATACCACACAAGGAAGCTTATGAAGATCAGAAAGGTTGAGGCTAGAGTAGTGGTTTAGTGGTTAAGTGCTGCAGCATTTTCTCTGTCTAATCACATTAGGGCAGGGACAGGCCTGTGATTGGACAGGAATAGAGAGGTGGAGCAAGAGTTGGAGGAAGAGAAGGGTCAGAGGAGCAGGAGACAGACAATGGGGACGAACCTGACTCCACAAGGTTATACAACCAAGCAAAGGTTTTTACAAAAATAGATTAATTGGGTTAGAATATTGTCTTTATTATTTGGTTCTGGAGTTGTTGTATTGGCATCTTGTAAATTGTGATTATTATATAAGTCTGATGGGATATTAAGGCCTTAAGAGTCATGCTTTACTTACCAGGTCTTAGGCGCTATTTAGATGAATGATTGTGGGAGTGTGTAAAGAGTTGCATGCGAGCGAGATCTAGCTTGCTGGGAGAAAAATAACAAAAACCTGCCAGAGCTTAGTATTGAGGCCGAACAGTACCGGCTCAAAAAATGTGGCCTGGTGGGAAAGCGAGTTTGTGAGGTGGATTCATTTTTTTTATAATTCTGGCAACAGTTTTGAGCACTTGCTCTTGCAGAAGACCCTGATCTGATTCCCAGCACCTACACGGTGGCTCACAACCACTTGTAACTCCAGTTCCAGGAATGATAACTTCTCCTGACCTCCACAAGTACCAGGCATGATGCACATACATACATACACATACACATACACATACACATACACATACACATACACATACAGAATAAATAAATTTAAAAAGAACACAAATGTTTTTCTCATATCTAGAGAGGCTGGGAAATCTGGTGTCTGGCAAGGTCCTGATACAGTTCGTAAATGTTGACTTTTTGTGTTTCCACACATGTTAGAAGGGGAAGGGGTTTAGTTGCTCTCAAGTTTGTTTGATAAGGTCACTGATCCTGTTCGTGAGGTCCTGCCCTTGCAATTTAATGGCTTCCTATATCAATCGGACTTTCTATCTCTACGGAAAATTCAGGAAGGATTTAGTGTGGCTTAAATGTTCTCAGAGGACTCATTCTGTCCTGGTGGGGAGGGTATGTAAGGGCAGGGTGGCTCACAGGCTAGCCCGGAGGCAGAGAGAACATGGGCCCTAGCAGGCTTTCTGTTTTATTCAGTGTGGTTCTCCAACCTGGATGGCGCTGCCCACATGCAAATGGACTCCTCTCGTTTTCATCCCTGGAACCATCTTCCCAGCTGTGCACAGCTGTGCTTCACTGATCTCCCAGGCCCTTCCCAAGCCAATCAAGTTAAGATTAACCATCATCTCTCCCAAAGGCCCCACTATTTAGTGCTGTCACCTTGGAGCTCAAAATCCCAACACGTCATTTTAGAGAGGCATAAACATACAGACTATGTAGCACTTATTAATCTATACTCCCACAGATGATAAGAGATGTACAGTGCAGGCATTAACATATAGCTTTATATAGACGTTAAATTTTCCTTTGAAATGAAATTATTCCACTACAAGTAGAGTGCGTTTTGACATTGGTTGTTGCCTAGGACTGGGAGTAGCAGTAGGAATGTCTTAGACCAAGTCCTTTCTCCTAAAATGGCTGTGTTAAAAGCTTATGGAGAAGTGCTGACTCACAGGGCCTGAGACACAGAAGGGCTGTGTATGTCTGGAGACTCCAGCATCCCAGGGAGATGATTCTTTAATTACTATTCTGTAATAAGATAATTCATTGGAGATTCTAAAGTTGTCTGTGTTTTAAAGCAAAAACAAAGTCTTGTCTAATCCAGGTCGGACTTGAACACCACGTAGCCAAGGCTGACCCTGAAATCTTCACCCACCTGCTCTCAGCAGCCTCCTTTCACCACTGCTGAGATTAGAGATGTGTGGCATTGCACGTTCATTAGGAATCTTCGGAAGGGTCTGTCTTGATTAAAGGCGTCCAGGTGTGTTCAGTCTTTTGACATTGCAGCATCAACACAGTTTTACACTTGAGAATCATGCAATCAAGTTACCAGTCTCCTGTGACAAATTACTAAGACAAAAATAACAAATAACCCTTGTAGTATTCTAAGTAAGTTTACAATTTTGTGTTAGTCTGTATTCATAACTATCCTTGGCTGCATGGGACTCATGGATGGTAAGCAGGTTGGAGGATTCTTATTAGATAGGCTAGTCTGGCAACATTAGGAATGATGATTTGGAGCAGAATAAACCTGGAGCCTGGGAGGCTACTGTACTTACTTAGGTTGAAAGTTGTGCAGACAGTGCCTCAGTGCCCATTACTTCTTGCTTCCTGATGGTTGCCAAAGCCGAACTTCATGCAGAAGCCTAGGACCCAGGAAAGTATTCCCATACATCACAATATTCAGCTCCAGGAATGAATGATGTCTGGAATGGATCCACTTGTCAAGAGTTTAGTATCTGGGGTGTGTTAGGCAAACTCAACACAGGGCATGCTTTCCTCTTGGTCACATTGTCTTTGGCCTGTCCCCAACACTGCTTCTGTCACTCACCTAGACGAGCTGTCTCCAATACAACAGCCACCTGAGGCAGGCCAGGCCATTGTGGAGGGAAGGTCAGACCCTCTCCCTCACCTTTACTTCTGAATATGGTTCTGCTCTCTCCCCCTCTCCTGGGTTACAAACAACAACAACCAGTGCTTTGAGCACAGCAATCTTTCCCATTGGGCAGAGAGGTCACCTCAGAGCCTTCTTCTTCATAAACACCATAGAGGGCCGCTCTTACTGATTAGCACCGCGATTTCCATCCATGGCCAGAATTTCCCTCCCCCATGGACGTCAGTTCTATCCAGGATGGTACCCACCTCACCACAATCTTGAGTCTGAATTTTTGGGCATGCCTGGGGCTCTATCTGGCACAGACCACTAGTCTTGAGGTTAAACCCTCCTCCTGAGCCACAATTCAGAAGTGTGACTTTTGGAGAGAGTTTGCGCCCTGGAAGTTTTAAAATCTTTATAGACCCAAAACAAGCCTTGGGCCAGGTAGTTGAAATAGAAATAGAGATCTCTTCACCTAGTATAGACCTGGGCACAGCACCACACAGGAGAGAGCAACGGAGCTGATACGGTCGGTGCCTTTGTCCTCCTGGAGTTTTGTCTCAGGAAAGAGATGTCATGGGGCTGTGAAATGAACCTAACATTCCAGGCACCCTAAGCAAACGCTAAACAAAATGATCAGAAAGGATGACAAACACCACCAGAAGTCAAAAATACACAGGGGCAGGTAATTTTAGAGACAGCAAGCAAGTACATGCACCCGATTTATCACTGTGTCTCTGGCTGTGGTCCCTCGAATGCCAGATGATGGAGAGGCAAGCCAGGTGCAGTAGAATGAGCAGGCAGGAGGAGGTGGTACTCTGCTGGCCTGGGTGGGCCCATCGAACCTCCCGGTACTGGCTGCGGCTCCGGGAGGCAGCAGGAGTGGGTGAGCAGCAGGCACACTCGTCACCAGGAACACCCACGTGGTTCCTTTGTCATCATCCAAACTTAAACTCATCGACACCCACAGCCTCGAAATCCCCGCGGAGGCAGCCGGCAGTGGATTGGGCCACTGCCACGTGGTAGAGGGTGGTGAGTGCTCCGTGAGGTTCCTCCCAGCGACTTCACAGCAGATGACACGGGCTAGCTAGCAAAACAGAGAAAGATGAGAGGTGTAAGGTGTGAGCGTGGAGTCCACGTTGCCCACACACCGACCCCCAAATGTAGACTATTCTGGGCTTACAGAGCCTGAGTAGACACCAATCACTCTTCCACATCCGGATAACTGCCGAAAGCCTCTGTGGGGCTTGTGATACAAGATGATCTAGGCTCACCGAACTCCGGGAATCCTCAGGATTTCCCCTCTACCATAAGGCCATGTTGAGATAGAAATGAAATACACAAAGTCTGAGGCGAAGGACTTCATGCTCAACTCCCCCTTCCCACCATTATTGCAGCGACGAATATATACAGGATGGGGAGGAGCTAAGGCAAACTGAAGGTACCTGGGGCTGCTTGGAAGCAGAAAGAGGCGACCTCGCCACCTTGGAGCTCCCTGTCTGCCCCGGGAGTACACTCTTGAAAAGGGCCTAAGGAGAATACAAAATGTCTCCATAGGAACTAACTGCGGGAAGCCAAGGTAGCTACCCCCGGCAGCCCCCTCCCCGAGGCTTTTATTCTTTGACTTTTTCCTTCCCCTGTTACAACATCATCTCTTATGCCCTGGCTTTGAAAAAGGGTCCTGCATGGGGTACTACATTCTCTCAATTCAACTCTTTCTTCCTCATGGCCATTGCTCCCCCTTAATACAAACCCTCTTTTGCCCTTGCTACATCTCTTGCTAATCGCTCTCTGAGTACCTGCAACACTGTAGCTTCCAAATTGTAGCTTTGAGCCCTCTAGGCAGAGGTGATGCTCTGGCTAGCATTTGTAACACCTGGGGTCCTCTAATACAGCAGAAACAAATGAACAAACACTCCGACTGTCTGGTGCCCTGCATGCATTTCTGGGCACCTCAGGAATCTCTTTTGCACTCCAAGTACTGTAGCTCCCACTCAGGCTCTCAGTGGCTGCTGGCTCCATTTTGCCTTTGGAGTTGTCTGTAAAGTGCTCTTCCCTTTGCTTTTGGTATAGTTGCTTCCTTCTCAGTCTCCAGGACTTGGCTTTAAGAAACAAGGGTCTTCCCTGACTGTCTTATCTGGTCTATATTATTAAAATGGGACATCACTAGTTATAAGATACACCGTTATTATTTTTTAAAGGTTATGTTTTATGTGTAGGAGTGTTTTGCTTGTATCCGTGTGTGTGTATTTGTGTGTGTGTGTGTGTGTGTGTGTGTGTGTGTGTCCTATATGGAGGCTGGAATAGGTCATCAGAGCCTCTGGAACCATGAGGGTACTGGGAACTGAAGCCAGGTTCTCTGGACGAAATGCTCTTAAGCACTGAGTCATCTCTCCAGCCCATCCCCGCCCCCTGCCACACACGCCACTATTCTATGTTCAGCTAAGAAAGCAGAAAGACTACTTACTACTTCAAGCTCCATCTATTACAAGTTGGATCTTCATATCATAAATGTCAAAGTGTTAAAAACAGATTACAAGAATCCATGAGACATGACAAATGGAACTTTCCTGCCATTTCTGTTATCCTACCGTAGTCTCCAGTATGGCTCAGGTGTGCATCGTTATAGCTGTAATTTTGTTCTGAATTTCAGCTGTTAACGGAAAGGCTCATGAAAATGGGGGGGGGAGGGTGCGCTTCATTCGTGATCTCAGCCGTCACTGCAGTCTGTGGGCCCTAACCGCTATCGCGTGTGGGGCTGACCATGGCAAGATCGAGTACACACAGTGACCCAACACAGAGATCCAGACTTGGATCTGTCTCTGTTCTTTACCCATTGGGTGACCCTGAACCAACAACTCTCCTTCCTTGGGCTCTGCTTCCTCATCTCTCTGCTGGAAAAGATTGATTCTGGCTACATCCGGGAGCTCTATTTAACCCCCACACCTCAGGAACTGGGTGAGAAAATGTTAGCAGCTATAGCTTCTTATTTACGGGAGTGCCTTAGTCTCAGACACAATAGGGTTTACATACAGTCCGTCAGTCACAATAGCATGAAGTGAGTTATCTATGACCCCCCCACACACCATACACACACACACACACACACACACAGAGTCACTGCTACAGAATGGCTACAAAGCCTCCCTTGCCCTGATCATGGAATCCAGGCTGCTCCCACGTCTGCCCTGTAGGAGTATCAATAATGAATAAGGACTGCTCAGCATTGCAGGCAGGTACCCACTCTTCTCCGTGAGGCTGAGAAAGGCCAGGGTTTCTGCAGAAAGGAGCTGCTTAGCTCTATGCTATGAGATGGTGCCTGTGCCATGTGGCATCCGATCTCAACTGTATTTGATGAATATTCATTCTCTCTAGCGCTCCAGACTTTTGAGGAGGAAGTAGGTGGAGAGCAGAGATCCGAGATGAAAGAGAGTCAGTGCTCTAGTCTAGGGTACCAGTGTTGTTCCGAAAAGGGCCGCTTGATAAATATTTCCAGCTTGGTGAGCCACTTGGTCTCTATAGTGGCGATATAGTCACTTCATAAGAGCAGAATAAAATTAGATGGAGCTGTATGGCTGTGGCAGTAAAACTCCGCCCACAGAAGCAGTTGGTGGTGGAGGTGGATGGGGCCCATTGATTGTCAATTGTCAACCTCTGTCCGTTGTCCAGAAAAACTTTCCCAACAAGAGCAGGTGCTACCTTCTACTGGTCTCATATTTACTGATGAACCCAATACACTAACTTCTTCCTAGCCACTGGGAGAATATGTATGCTCTAGGCATTGTATTAGGGGTCTCCAAAGGAACAGAGCTGATGGAACATATCTATATGCACATAGGTTGCAGATAGCCCTGAAGCTAATTGTATTTGAGTTAATTCCGTTCTTCTGTGAGGGGCTTCGAACAAGGAATGAGTCCAGCACTCAGGTGATTTCCTGTAAACCTTCTTCCCACCTTAATTTATAAAATAAAGGCTAGAGCCGGTGATTGGGAGAAGAAAGAGGCAAAGGTGGAGCTAAAGGTTTTGGGAGAAAAGGAGAGAGAGAGAGGGGAGACAGAGGAGGTGGAAGGAAAGCGGAGCAGAAGCACGTGGCCTGGAGAAACCGCAAGTTCTAAGGGGTCTCATAGATGGGGAAGATGGTAGTGTAGCGGTGGATCTGCCCAGTCTAAGCGCACAGCTTGTATTCATATTAATTGAGCTGTGTTTTCATTGCCTGGGCTTATTTAGGTTGGAGATTTACCGCAATACACATATATATGGAGGTTTGTTAGTCTGGCTTAATGGATGTAGCCTGGGTAGTCCAATAATGGATCTTACAACTGAAAGGCCAAGAATCCAGATGTTGTTTAGTCCACAAGGCTGTACATATTTGCAGTCCAAATCTGGTGCTGGAGCCCAGGAGGACTCCTGGAGAGCTACTGGTCTTCAGTCTCTGTTGAAATCCTGAAGAAGCTGGATTTAATACTGGTCGCAGTAATGAGACAGACAAACTTGCCAGCAAGAATGAGGGCAAGCAGAAAAAGCCAACTTCTCCCGCGTCCTTCTATGTGGGCGGTCACGAGGAGATGTGGCTCAGATTTAGGGTGGATCCTCTGCTTCAAAAAATAGGACTAAGAAAATCTCCTGGGCTGGCAAAATGGTTCAGTGGTTAAGACCACTGGTTCTTAACCAGAGGTCCTGAGTTCAATTTCCAGCAACCACATGGTGGCTCACAACCATCTGTAATGGGATCTGATGCCCTCTTCTGGGGTGTCTGAAACAAACAAGTCTATCTTTGGAAAGAAAGAGAGAAAGGAAGAAAGAAAGAAAAAGAAAGAAAGAAAGAAAGAAAATCTCTCACAGGAGTGCCCAGCATCCTGGGTTTGAGTTGTCTTTGCTCTGAGTGGCTGAGGGCCATTTTGGTTCTGTTGTCACAGTCTTTGGCAGTGGCTGGTAGTCTATGGGAAGTGTCCTCATGGCCAATGTCTATGTCCAGCTTTCACAGTAGAGACTTTGTTGGCTCAGGTCACTCAAACCAGTGTTCAGTCAGCAGAGGAGACAAAACAGGTTCATATTTGGGAAGTGAACTTTAGCTCGCCATGTGTTACTTGGCACTGCTCGTTGGCAATAAATATGCAGACGTTTGGCTTTAACTTTTTCCTATGCTGCTGAGGGTCCAGCCTTGTAAATGTTAGGCAACCGTGCTGTCAGTGAGCTACATCCCCAGCCCCTGTGACTCTAATTTTGCTCCTAGGGTCCCTATGTTGCGTGGAGCAAGGAATAAGCCTATAAAAACTTTACATAAAATGCAAAAAAATTTTTTTCTCTCTCTCCTCTTCTCTCTCCCTCTCTTCCTCCCTCTCTCTCCCTGTCTTCCTCCCTCTCTCTCCCTCTCCTCTCTCCCTCTCTCTCCCTCTCTCTGAGCAGTGTATAGAGGTGTCTCCAGACAGATATACAGTCATATTGAGGGTCTGGAGAGATGGCTCAGGAGTTAAGAGCATGCACTGCAGAGCCCTTGCAGAGGGGCCCTGCTTCATGTGGGGGGTAGGTCACTGCTGCTTATAATTCTAGCTCCAGGAGAAATCCTGTGTCCCTGGCCTCCGCAGGCACATGCACTCCTATGTACTTATCCCAGTGCGCGCGGGCATGTGCGCGCGCGCGTGTGCACACACACACACACACACACACACACAAAACCACCTTGAGAAGGAAGGATTCTTTTTCTTGAGTAGAGGATAAGCCGTCTTAATTCCCTATCTCCTAATGCCCTCTACATTCCTTTACAGAGTCAATTCATTATTTCTTTCATGTTTACAGAGGAGGCCCACAAGCTCAGTGAAGCCTATGAACCAAGAGCCACTTCGACGTCTTGTTAGACAGAACGTCTACTAGTGGCGGATGCCCTCATTTCCCAGAACACAGAAGACAGTTAGAAACGAGTTCTTTGCTTGTTGTTGAGATGAAATTCTAGCGTTTAGTGAGGGATTCCTCATGGGTCAGGGTGTCTTCCCTTACAAGTGGGCAGCATACAGATTTATAATCCACTGGGCCACATATGGGAAGGTATACCCTCCCATCCTTTTATTGAAGTGAAACACTGCCAGGTTACAGTTATTCATGCAATAGAATAGGCCCTGGACACTCACTCTGTGCATCTGCCTTCCTGTAATTGTGTGAGTCTGGGATGTGCAGCGTCTTCTGTAAGACATTGGGCTCCTGGTGAAAAATTAAAATGGAAGAGAGAAAACAGGCTTCCTTTTGTGTTTACCCGATGTCTTACAGTTTTTCCTTAACTCTGTGAGACTACCAGTCTTTCCTTAAGAAAAAGGTGGCATTGTTACTCTAGCCAGTGAGTAACAGCAGGCTCTAGCTTAGGAAGAAGTAGGTCGCTTGGCTCTGTCCTGTCTCTCAGATCCCCAAGCTTGGAAGTGTTCCTGAGGACTCTCACGAGTCCCACAGGGTGAGCAAAATTACCCATGGGTGGTAGAAGGCTGAAGGGCCTGCAAGAGTTCACCTGGTCCCGTCGTCACACTCTCATCTGCGGCCCGAGCCCAGCTTTACAAGGGCTGTGGCCGCTGAGAGGACCCAAGGATGTGAAGGAACCCTGAGTGACAGTGGTTCCTGTCCGAGTACATTTCCAGCTGGGCTGTGCAGCCTTGCCTGTCTTTGGGAGATCATGGTCATTTCCAGGCCTCTTTGGGACCTGTATGCTTGTCCTTAGCTCCCTTCCTCTGGGTCTCTGTCCGTGAGAGTTCTTTCAGCTCACTGCAACCAACCTTGTTACTAATTCCAACTCCGGGAGCATTTGTGTTTGAGGGGCCGGGAGCAAAAGCCAATACCCAAGTGTGTTTGTAGGCAAGGTCTCTCACTGAACCCAAGCTTATCAATCAGCTAGACAATCTGAGCTAGACAATCTGGTCAGCAAGCTCCAGGGAGCCACCCATTTTTGTCCACCCCAGAGCTAGAGTTATAGACATATGCCTCGCTTTTACATGGGTGGTGGGGATCTGAGCTCAGGTCCTCTTGCTTAAGGTAAGCATGTCACCAGCTGTGCTACCTCCCCGCCCCCGAGTGCTTCTTGTCTAAGTCTTGGAAGAAGGGAATGCAAGAGAGCAGATGCCAACCTCATTAATCCCACACTGGATCCACTGGTGCCTCAGGCTAGCTTTCACCAGCAATGACTTTCTAGAACAAGGCTGGGCCTGAGCAACCTGATAACTTTACATGACCAATTTTCACAGTTAGGAACAACCCTAAAAAGCCAGGACCCCAACAGAGAATGTTACTGACTTTAAAAACCCATCATTTTCAAAGTAGGCAAAGCTGCTCACTTAGCTGTCAGAGTCATTAAAATTCAGGTGCTTGTTTGTTAAGCTCATCAGATATGACAAGGAAACCTCTAAACGTTATGGTCAGCATGAGGATGCTTTCGGCATCACGCCTCCGAGCTTATGTTGTCCTGGATATTCTTACAAACTGTACCATTACAGGCTAGCACTGACTTCTTCATCCCAGAGCTATATAGAAAGGTACTGATGCAGCAGGGGCATCCTCTGTGCTTGCTCCATCTCTGATTAATTTCCATTTGTCAATTCAAAGAGACTGTTAATGAAGATTATGTCAGAGCCACTGTCTACAGGCACTTGGTTATTCTGGGCTTCGTACCATGGATTCTGGCTTCCCAAATGTCAAAATAAGTTTGATCATGGTCTTGGCTGATCATGTTTGGCATAATGACTGGCAAATATGTCAGCCCTTAACTTCCTGGGTATCCCTCATTCCCACATTTCTGGTGGATGTCTAATCTCTCTTTTTTCTCTTTGGTTTATTTCTAGGTTTTATTAACCCGTGCGTGTTCCTGGGTGTGAATTAACCTTGGAATTCCGTCTGGATTGTGATCCCATCAAGATTTTTTTTTTAAATAGCCTTATTTTTTTTTTTTTTGGTGTGAAACTATGATATATTCTTGATGATACAAATCCAATCAATAGAAAGTTAGAGAAAAAAAAAATTAAAGATTGCCTGCCTCTCTGCCACCCAGAGAACCACTAAGTTCTTGATAAACATCCTTTCAGAAGTTTGTGTTAGATATACGCACAAATAGAGGTGCGCTGACACAGTTGCACACAGTTGGAAACATACAGCTCTAAGGATGACTTTCCTCTTTCATCTGTGTCATCCATCACTGCTTGGGGACAGGTCTCTGTGGGTCTGTTCCACTCTTGCTTGTGTGCTAAGACAGAGGGTACTTTTTTTCAGCATCATGTATATGTTGAAAACCTGAGAGACTGGGCAGTATTTACCTTCTGGTTGGAATTATTTATTATTTCCAATAAAATGGTTGTTTCCTGAACTCTTGACACTGTTGAAGTATGAGTGTGAGTGCATTTGCATTGATTCCTACAGAATAAGATGCCAACTTAACTGTGCACAACACCCATAGAGCCTGGCCATGTTGCCTCCGTATAACTGAGACAGGCTTGCTTTTGTCTTATGATTAGCAATTATACTGCCACGCATGAGTTCTGAGCTAATCCCTTATGATCAACACACTTACTACAGACTGATAATGATACGAAGGATATTGCTATTATTCAAGGGATACCAGGTTATATGTTTACATATGAAGAGGGTTGAGGGCCAGCAGTAAAATGGCTTGACCAAGATCACACACGATAGCAGGATTTGAGTCAGAAGCCCATGACCCTTGTACATGGTTCACTAGTTCCGTCTAGTTCCGTCTGTCAGTTTTAGTGGTTTGTAATAAGTACATTTCTGAGACCAAAACTAGAGGTTTAAATATCTTTATTAAAACCAAACTAAAGTAATTTCATTTTAAAAAGTAATGACAATTTAACTAAAACTATCCCCATTAACTTAAACCATTAAACAGATGTATATGTATATTCACACATAGGCACAGACACACATACACACACAAGCATTCTGAAATCGTAATGACACAGAAATATCAATTTTCGAAGTCTACTAGATAGAAATACTAAGGCATACTGTATAAATACAAAACACTGTATAAAACAGCAAACAAGAAACTAGTAGATAATGTGTTCAGGCTGGGTGGTGGTGGCGCACGCCTTTAATCCTAGCACTTGGGAGGCAGAGACAGGCAGATTTCTGAGATTGAGGCCAGCCTGGTCTACAGAGTGAGTTCCAGGACAGCCAGGACTACATGGAGAAACTCTGTCTGGAAAAACCAAAAAATAAATAAAAAATAAAAAAAATAAATAAAAAAATTAAAAAGAAAAATGTGTTCAACAAACTATGATATATTCATGTGACTGAATTTTATGATAAAGAATGAAATCTAGAACAAAGCCATTGCCACCAAGCCTGCCAGCATGAGTTTGACTCCTGAGACCCATACGATAAGAGAAGAGAACTGACTCCTACAGTCTCTGATCTGCATGCATGCCCGGTGGCAAACATAACCAGACACATGTGTCTTAATTAGGGTTACTATCGCTCTGATGAAACACCATGGCCAATTTGGCCTTCACTTCCATATTACTGTTCATTATTGATTGAAGTCATAGAAGACAGGAACTCACACAGGGTAGGATCCTGGAGGCAGGAGTGGATGCAGAGGCCATGGAGGGGGCTGCTGACTGACTTGCTCCCCATGGCTTGCTTAGAGAACCCAGGATCACCTATTCAGGGTTAGCCCCACCCACCATGGGCTTGGCCCTCACCACACATCAATCACTAATTAAGAAAATGCTCAGCCAGGCACTGGTGGCGCACACCTTTAACCCCAGCACTTGGGAGGCAGAGGCAGGCGGATTTCTGAGTTCAAGGCCAGCCTGGTCTACAGAGTGAGTTCCAGGACAGTCAGGGCTATATAGAGAAACCCCGTCTTGAAAAAAAAAAAAATGTTCTGCAGGCTTGCCTATAGCCTGAATTATAGAGACGTTTTCTTAATTGGGGTTTCCTCTCAGTTGACTCTAGCCTGTGTCAGCTTAACACAAAATTATGTTGTAAATACATGTAAATAAATAAATGTAATTTTAATCTTTTACAAAAATGAAGTCCAGCCAGGTGCTGATATAAGGTGATTTCTAAGACACACGTTTAAGTGACTTTCCTGTCATTTCAATGAAAAGGTGGGCGCAGTGCAAAACCGATCACAATGGTCATGTCTGGGGAAGGAGTGAAGAGAAGATTTCATTTTTAATTTGTATTTGAGTTTTTAAATATCATGTGCTTGAATAATTTAATCTTGACTTTTAAAAGAACGGTATTATAGGTCGTGAGTAGTGTTCAACGTGGTGTCTCGCAAGCCTGATTAGAACCCACGGGAAGGGCCTGAGCTTCATAGCCCACACTCTCCTGATTAGTTACAGATGGTCCCCTGGCCAGCACTGTCTATCACTACCTTAGAACAACTTAGGTAAATGTGTCCCGAGGTTCATAGTAGAGATTTCCTTGCTTCTCCTCTGCTTATGGTTTACTAGCTGACTTGACACCTACCCTCAGACATTGCCTATCTGTTATGGAACCTACACTTTCCTTGAGGACCGCACCCCCTGGCTAATTTCTTATAAAGGAACCTTTGTGTCGCTTCCTTCTCCTGCCAGCAGCTTGGCCCTTGCCACCCTCTGCTTCCCTGAACTACCTGAGCAGACAGTGCCCATGAATACCAAGAGACACCTCTGCTTCCAGCCTTGGTCGCTCTCTCACATTTCGGGAGCTAAGAACTACTAACTTTGACGCAGGGCGTCATCTCGACCTAGCTAGAATATTTTCCTTTTCAAAACCAGGAGAAGGGAATGGCGTTTTTTACTCTTCCCTGTCAAGTCCTGGTGCGTGTGGTAAGAAGTAAGTACAACTAACAGAAGCTGATTCCCACCACAGTTCCTGAAGTCTTTGTTCTGACTCCTGTGCTGGAAAAAATCCAATCGCAGAGTATGAGAATTGGCCATTAAGAGCCATGATAGAGAACCGGACAGATTCGTAATTGTGCAAAATGCAAGTTACTTGGGACTTCAGACACATTCAAGGACATCCAGGAACTGGTGATAGCAGGGTGTGGTGGTCAAGCTCCACGTACCGTCTTACAGCTTTGCTTGTGGCTAGGATGTGGAGGAAACATATCAGGATTACTCAGAGGTAACCATGGCATTATAGTTCAACATGGCAGCTATCAGGTGAGGCTGAACCCATATGTTCCTCTGAGCCAGTGGTTCATAACATGTGGATCCCAGCTCCTTTGGGGGTGCCATATATCCTACATATCAGATATTTACATTACAATTTACAACGGTAGCAAAATTACAGTTATAAAGTAGCAACGGGATAATTTTATGGTGGTGGGGGGGTGTCACCACAGCATGAAGAACTGTATCAAAGGGTTGCAGCATTAGGAAGGTTGGGAACCACTAATCTGAAACATCCAAGTTTTGTGAAAACTGCTTCAGTAAGAAACACCCAGAAAAAAAAAAGTGTCCATTGAACTGAACAAAACTCTATGACTATAATAAGCGTCGCTTTGAAAAACAGCGACCTGTGCTTTATGACTCACAGCCTTTGGCTGTCAATCTGCTTTCTTCTGCCCTGACCACGGGGGATTCCACACAACTCCGCATGGTATCATTTTCATTGTCCCTCCTTCCCCAATGCCATTAACCTCTTTTCTTCCGCATGCAGAATCTCCCTCATTTAAAGCCCAAAAAATATTTTAAAGACAATAATGAAGATGGGGGGAACAAAATAAAAATCAAACAAACAAAAACTTAGGGCTGTTCTCTTTCTTTCTTTCTTTCTTTCTTCCTTTCTTTCTTTTTTGGCTATAAAAAGAATTTTTTTTTCTGCATGATATCTATCATGGGGTTCTTTAAATTCATGTCTGAGTGGCAATCCTGGTGTGGTTGGATTTATAGTTGTTCTTTGTTGTGTAAGCTTAGCTTTGAAAAAGCACCGGGGCAGGGAGAAGTAGCCATAGTTAAGCAATAGTGTTCTGATTGCTCATCATCTCAGTCCTTCCAGACCAGGACTTTTCACCTTCAGGGGCGGCCACTTGCCATGGGATGATGATGATGGTTCCCGATCATGGTGGGGGAGCCTGTTTCTATCATGGAGTAAAAGATCCCACTTAGGAGTGTGATCTCATCATGGGGAGGGTTTCTGAAGAAATATCAGGTGACAAACACTGGAGATTCTGAAGAGCGTTTTTGGGAGTGCATCTGGTATATGTCTTGTACAGGTGAACAGTAAGATGCCCCAGCTATTCTGCATTTTGTGCCACCAGACTTGAAAGGTGACGAGATAGGCTACCTATGAATTGTTTAGACAGTTTTCGGATGAATACACTTTGAGAAATTAATTTCCCTATAGGACTCGAAGGACATGAGAGAGAAATGAAACGAGAGATGCCAGGCTTTTCCTTTTGAAACATCCTGCTGACCCAAATGAGGAGTCTCTGATTTTTAGCAGAAACCGTTTTAAGCGCCTGTTAAAGACATGTGCATGCATGCATGACCACATAGAAGTGTGCACATGTTGAACGTAGAACCCGTCCAGGTTCCCAGCAGGACTAAAGATTAGAACTTTAAAGAGACATTGTGCCATTCCCTTAGCTTTCAGACTATTGAAAGAACGGACACCGGGCCATTTCTCCAGGAGACTTGGGGTGGGGAGGAATGAAAGGCTGACCCCCGGTACCCACCAGAGAAGGAACTCTTTCTGGGTTCCAAATAATTAAACTCCCAAATAATTGAGATGAAACTGTTTTATTTACTTAACAGTTTTAAGATGCAACAACTGACCACTATTACTCTATCTTAATCCTCTAAATTAATATGGCTACCTCCCAGTCCATCCAAAGCCCCAAGATTCTTGCATTTTATGGCTTTCTTTGTTCCAGGTGTTCTCTTCTGATGTCTCCTGGACTCCCTCCTCATGGCTGAATCTTCACTTCCTTTCTCCTTTCTCTCCTCCTCCTCTTCCTTCTCCTCCTCCTCCTCTTCCTCCTCTTCTTCCTCCTTCTCTTCCTCCTTCCCCTCTTCCTCCCTCTCCCTCCTTTACTGGCTCCGAGGAAGTCTTGCCCTACTCTATCCCCTGCTTAGTCATTGGCTGATAAACAAAGAAGGTGTTCTTTATTGACTAATCAGGGAATAATTGAGGAGCAATGTTTTTATAACACTGAAACAGGAGATTCTCACAATAAGGACTGCAACCAGATCTGGGGACCCAGAGATCAGCATTTGAATAACACAAGGCTAATCTTTACATGGGGCACAAGAACTCTGTTCCTACACACCTTAGTAGAGAGACTAGAGCTGATGGAGAAGGCCTACACCTAGACCATCTGCAAAGCCTATCTCTTGTCTTTTACTTAAACCTAGTCTTTGTGTTAGAGCCCCAAACATGAACTTGGAGGGTCACTGGGCCTCTTTATTACTCTTCCTAGTGTGACCGCATTGATTAAACACCCTTCTCTGCTCTTCACTGTTAATTGTATCTTTAATTGGCCTATTAAGGCCAGGTGTCTGAGCCTCGTTTATGGGGACTGTCAGGGCCCAGCCCCCGATCTTAACAGTTCCAGTAACAAAAATAGTTTTGTTTTTTAAAAAGGTAAAATCATGATTGTCATATAGATATGAGCAGAACATATATTAAAGATCTTTATTGATTCATAAGTCAGAGAGGAAACCAGATGTCACAAGCAGTTCAAAGAAGTCTTAAAAAGCCCAAGTTTATAGGAGTGAAGGAATGTTGGATACACAGACAGAGGCAGAGCTAGCTTCTTCCACAGTGGGCCAGGAATGCCAGTTAAACTTCTCCTAGACAAGATGGAATTTGCTGGAAACTTGGCCCTCCAGTCTTAGACAATAACTATTTTCCATTGCCATCAATTACCTACAATTTACCAAGAAGTATCATAGCTTCCACAGAATTAGAATCACATAAGTCATGGTGCCGTTTGGAGTGTAGGAACAGCTTTCCATGGAAGCATATTTTCTTCCCTCAGCACCCCGCACAGGCTTAAGAAACCTCACCGACTTCTCTCAGCTGGCAGCTGTTAGAAAGAGAGCAAAGGAGAAGAAGGGCGGGATTCATTTCCTGTTCCCGCAGAGGAAAGCTGCTCTCATTTTCTCCTGACTTCTGGCAGGAGGACTGTGGCGGGAGGAGGTCTGGGCTGAGGACTGGAAGAGGAGAGGGGTTGTTAGACTGTCCCTTTCTTTGTACTTGGTGGTGATAGATTTCTAGTGACCCTATTTGGATCCCCTAAAGTGCATCTGAAGTCCTGTCAGGTTTATTAAACTTGGGTTTTAACCACTAAATGAACCATGGGAGTGGTCAAAACCATAAAGGGATCGATCGAGAATTCGGAGGAGCAGAGCCGGAAGTAGTTAATTCTCTAACCGTATCTCAGATTTCTTTGCAAGTACAATTTTCTTCGGTGGAAGTGCCCACGTCTTACAGGCCCACCAGGGATCTTCTTAGTGCCCTTTCCTGCGAGGGAGGGGAGTGAAGTGTATTATTTTGCCCAGTCTGGCTGGCCCCAAAGGTGCCTGCCTTCCTTCTCCTCAAGCTGAGGAGACTTTCTCCTTCTGTGGAGCTGCATTTTAATAAAGCCCCAAGGAACAGCCTTGGAGGCCTACAGCGAACCAGAATTTCAGGTGCATTTAAGCTCTTTAGATTTTTTTGTTTCTTGGTTGTTTGTTTTGTTTTGTTTTGTTTTTTTTCCCTTCTGGGGCTTGGGCAGTTCAATCAACACCCCCGAGAAGATGAATTCCTGAGACATTCTGGGCAGCTAACTGGTCTCTGTTCTAGGGCATGGTCCTTGATGCTGTTGGGAGAAGGGTGTCTTGGAGAATTGAGGGACACGAAAGAGCTGCAGCCAGTAGTGATGGAGAAAAGCCTACCTCTTGTAGACTTTGACACTTCGGAGATAAGCAAGCACAGAACTCCCTTCTGATGGAGCAGCGATACAATGTGTGTCAACAGCCAGGAGGTGGTTAAGACAGGATGAGGAGAGAAAGCAAGAGACAGAAGGGCCTGAGAGTTGAACTGGCATCTGAGTAAGCTAGAGTTGTCATGCCTATAGGAGATATAAGAAATGTATAGTGGCACCTGCACCAAATGTTTCTGGATATATACTAGATAACGACTTATCTCTGGAGCTTAATGTTGGAGATTTGAGGACAACTCGTGGTAATCTCTCCTTCCAGGGGATGAAACTCAGGTCATCAGGCCTGGTAACAAGGGCCTTTACCCACTGAGCCATCTCGACAGCTCATACATCTGTTTTGAAAGAGTCTCTTTATGAACATGATGCAGAACATGCTAGATGAGACGTGGATGTAGGATACAAGGGGGCCTACATATGGGCAGAAGGATGGCCACTGAACATCAGGCTAGTGTAGAGTGGCCAGGGGACCTAGTTGCTAGTCGCTTGGGAATTGACCATTGGCAACGGTCATTGGTGGGCTACTCAGTGTCACACCATTCCTCCTGTCCTGTCCTACCCAAGCACAGGTGACCCAGGTGGGGAGGAGAAGTGTCTCCAACCACAAGGGAAGGTCCATACCATATAACGTAGGGCCATGCATTATTCGTTCATCCTTGGCTCCCAAGGGACTGCATAGCTATTCTACTCGATGGCCATCTCACTCTGCCCCCTCTTTCTGCTAAGGAAAGCCTGCTTTATTCTTCAGTGTGGGAAAAGCCCTTTGACCTGGAAAAGGTAGATTCCTCATCCAGCCTCACAGGATGACTTCTGGTTGTCCTAAGACAGACACAGAAATCCTATTCTCTTCCTAGATGTATCTCCAGCTTCTCTGTAGCTGGGGGTAAATTCGTGGCTCTGTGAGATGAATGAGGAATTCTGGGAGTACCTCTTTTATATGAGAAAGAGTTGCAAGGCTGTTGTATTATAGAGGCATTTTCTGTCTTTCATGTTTGGCATATCCAAGTGAAAAATCTTACCTTTGAAGCTACAGCAACATCATATGACTGAAGCTACACACACACACACACACACACACACACACACACACACACACACGGGAACCAATGCATCTCATGACACAGAGGGACAGGTTCTTTTCAGGCACACACATACATGCATACACACACACACACACACACACACACACGAACCAATTCATCTCATGACACAGAGGAACAGGTTCTTTTCAGGCACACACACACATGCATACACACACACACACACACACACACACACACACACACACGGGAACCAATTCATCTCATGACACAGAGGAACAGGTTCTTCTCAGGCTCCTGATGACACCGTAGGGCTTTGCACCCCATCTGGAGCTACCACCCTCCACATTTCTCAGCCTAAGAGGTAAGCACTCACATCTATTGCCTAAATAAACATTACTCTAGTCTTTCTTTACTTGCAGCCAAAGTTCATTAATTAAGCAGATGTTGCTCTGGATCAGATGAGGCAACTTCCACTCCAGTCTGAAGGTACTCTGGGCAACCTTGAGACAATCTCTTCATCTGCCAATGCTAAGGTTTCAATTTCAGAATGGTCTGGTCATAAAGTGTCTCATAGAGTGTGCTCTGAGAGACAGACAAGAGAGCAAGTAGGACAGGTTAGAATAGCACTGTCAGCTGAACTTTTGCTCATGTGGAATGTAGTATTTTAGTAATGGAAAGCTAGGTTTATCTTCTTATTGACAATCTTCAGTTCACTAAAGTAGTTGATTATCAATGGCATGTACACACATCTTTTCCCTCTCTTTGTGATTCAATAAAGCCATTTTTAGATTTCTTGTCCAAAAAAAAAGTTAATCTTTCCTAAATTAACTTTCATACTGAGAAGAAATAGAAGGTTGCTTAGCACTGAGCATAAAAACTAAAATGTTCTTTACCCAGAGAGATCTATATTTGAATGTGGATACCGAATGTTGAAAACTTCATAATGTTGGGTCCAAATTAGCTAACTTCTGACTTACACAGGGGGGTGAGAATGCCTGCTTTATCATGTGTAGGGTAAAGGTTCCACTTAGTCCTTTCCTGTGGGACTCTCCAGCTGCTCCAGCATTGTCATGTCAAAGACTGTTTTCCCTCATTGAATGGTCTCAGCACCCTTATGAAAGTTATATATGACCATAGAAATGTCTGCTTTGTTTCTGGACTTTGAATTCTGCTCCTCTTGGTCTGGATGCCCACCTTTGAGCTAGTATTACTCTATCGGGGCTACTGTTGCTTTATGCTGAACTTTAAACTCTAAACATGTAAGTTCTATTTTGTTCCTTTCTAAAGCTGTTTTTGTTATTCTGGGTACCTTGCAATTGCCTATAAAATTTGGAACCAATTTTTCAGTTTCTCTAAAGTGGCCATCTTGGATTCCGATAAGGATTTGGATGGCTGAGCAGCTCAACCAGAGGATCCTACCTTAGCAATGCTGCTCCAGAGTGGAGGGTTATCTTAAATGAATTAAGGTTGTCTTTTAACAATGGTTTGTAGTTTTCAAGGTGGAAATTTCATTCTTCTTTGTTACAGTCCCTCTCATATACTGCCAGACCAAATCTGTAAATTCGCTAATTGGTATTATATAGGTTGAGAGATACAGATCTCTGTCATTTGAAAGATATCTTGTCTTGTTTGGGAGTCAAGGTAATCCTAGTTCCAGAGACTGAGTTGTGAAATGTCCCTTTGTCTTCTATGTTTCGACACAGAATTTATGAGTACATCAATCATTCTTAGATACTTGGTAGAGTTTGGCAATGAAGCCAAGCTGTTTTTCCTTGGGAACTTAATTTTATTTATAACTTTTTAGAGACAAGGTCTTTCTATGAAGTCTAGGCTGGCCTTGCAGTCACAATCCTCCTGCCTCAAGCTCCCACGAAATGTGATTACAGTTGTGTGCCACTACATCTGGCTTCATTCTTTATCTTGGGTCTATTCAGACTTCCCATTTCTCCTCGAGTCAGTTTTGTTAGCTTATTTTGTGTGGAGATTTGAATGAGAGTGGCCCCCATAGGTGCATCTGTTTACTCCTTGGTCACCAGTTGGTGAAACTGTTTTAGAAAGATGAGGAGATGTGGCCTTGTTGGAGTAAGTGCAGCCTTGCTAGAGGAGATTTGTTACTGGGAGTTTCAGAAGCCCACACCAGGCCCAGTGTGTCTCACTACCTGTGGGTCAGGATGTAGAGTTCGCTCAGTTACTGCTTCAGAGCCATGCCTGCCTGTTTCTCACCATGATGATCATGGGCTAAACCTCTGAAAGTATAAGAAAACTCCCAATTAAATGCCGTGTGTGTGTGTGTGTGTGTGTGTGTGTGTGTGTGTGTGTACACATGCTTTGTCATGGTAACTAAAACTTTCTCTCTGTTGTGTGATTTTTTTTTTTCCTGAGGAGACTTAAAGAGGTATGTATTCACTCTTGATAGTGAAGGAACCAACAGACCAAACAAAAGATTCCATTCAAGCCCAGCTTGGTAAACCAATGAGTTTATTGGGTTAAATACAGGACCGTGGGTGACTCAGAGATAGCTAGGCTAGCAGGAAGTCCCACCCCCCAGCACGGTCAACACTGAATAGCTATGCTATTGCAGAGTTGCAGTTTCCAGGCAAGATTCCATCTCCTGTGAACTCTAGCAAACCTCTCATATCCATAACATCCGGGGCAGGACTATGCGCTGGGAGTAGGGAGTGGTGACCAGAGTTTCAGAAGAGGGTCTCACAACCCTTCCCCTTCCTTCCATGCAAGAACAGGCACAGCCTCGTTATTTTCACCACAGCTGTATTGTTGCCACTTATTTCCTTGCCACAACTGAGGGCCAAGGACTTGTATAGGTTGTGAGAGACATTCCATCCAGAGAAAGTGGTTATCCTACAATGTCTTCTAGGACTTTGCCAATTTCTTCCAGGTCACCTACTTGTTTTTCCTTTAATAACAGTGCCATTATTTTGTATACAGTCTCACACATTTTAAAATTTTTCACAAGTGCTACATACTCTCATGTGTCATCGTTTGAATATGCTTGGCCCAAGGAATTGCACTATTTATTAGGAGGTGTGGCCTTGTTGGAATAGGCATGTCATTGTGGGCGTGGCCCTTAAGACCCTCATCCTAGCTGCCTGGAAGTCAGTCTTCCACTAGTAGCCTTCAGATGAAGATGTAGAACTCTTAGCTCCGCCTGCACCATGCCTGCCTGGATGCTGCCATGTTCTCGCCTTGATGATAATGGACTGAACCTCTGAACCTGTAAACCAGCCCCAATTAAGTGTTGTCCTTATAAGAGTTGCCTTGGTCATGGTGTCTGTTCACAGCAGTAAAACCCTAAGACATCATGACTTTACATTCTAATGAATAGAATATGACAAAATGAGAATTTATCATTCCTGGTATTAGATTAAAAGAGACTATGACCTCTGGGGCCAGAGAGAAGGTTCAGATGTCACAAGCATGTTAGAAACATATATGGACACATTTGTGTCTTTCTGCATGCCAGAATTCATTGAATAGCACTGAATTTACAAAGTAAAATGGTTTCCTTAGCAGTAATTTGCCAAGTAGCTCTGCCTAAGTAGCCCCTGAATAGCCTTAGCTGGGGCAAACATAGGTATCCCAATCTAATTTTTTGATATTAACTTTCAGGTCACACGTTACACACAGAAATATAACACACCATGGGTGTGTGTGTAGGTTACATAATGGATGAAAGACTTCAAAAGGCCATGGCTGGGAGATGATTTCATCAGTAAAGTGCCTGTGGACAAGTATGGGGCCTGAGTTTGTGCTCCACGCCCCTGTAAAAAGCTAGGCATGGTTGCACACATGCCTGTGACCCCAGTGCTGTGGGGAGAAGAGGAAGATTTCTGGGGGCTGTTGACTACCAACTCAGCTCTGGGTTCAATAAGAGACCCCGTGTCATAAAATTAAGGAAGAGTGTGACCGAACAGGGCACATGCACACACATGCACACACCAGTTCAGGCATATGAGGGAAGGCAAGAACAGACAGACCCTGGACACATATTTTGGTGTTCCTGCCCAGCTGTGATCAGCTTTCTTCCATCTTTGTGGCTACAGGGCCACATACCTCCCACACCCATGGTTAAGACCACACACGTGTAGAGATGTATTGCTGTGTGTAATGTGTGATTTGAATTTCCTGCTCCCTTTGACTTATAACTTTGCTCTGTGTGCACACATCTGCACCTGGCTGTTGGGGGGGGGGTGTCTCCTTTACCTGCATATATGACTCAGGTTGTTCTCTCTTGCGCCACTTGTACCTTCTGTCTTCTGCTACATCTATCCTAACTTAACTCAGCTGTTTTCAAAGAGTGGGTAGCAGTGTTCAGGCAATGTCTTCAGGGTGTTCCTGCCATGCGATATGCCCTCGCCTACATCAGTTTAAAGGGATAGTGATAGATCCCAAACATCGGGTTCTTCTCTTTTTGAGGTTCTTTCTTGGCATGTTTGTTCCCTGGGTCCTGAAAGGAGCTTTTGAAAAAACTCCAAATTTCTTCATGGGCTTTCTCCTAATCACTACAGAGTTTTACAGGACAGAGATGTATGTTATGTCTTCAGAGAGGTGGTCATACTTTTACTGAGCACAAATACAAAACAAAACCAACCAACCAAAGAAAGAAAAACCCAAGAGGAGTCAAAACTTGGCCTCCGCTAGCCAAGGAGGCTTGTGAAACTTAGTCCCTGCTGACCAAGCAACTCGGGAATTGGATGAATGTTGCACCCAGCTTCTTGGTGGATTAAGGAAGGTGGCCACTCCTGATCAGGGCCACTCTGCAATCAGGCGGGCTACTCATGAGTCCCATGATCCTGATGAGATGAGGGCAGATCAGTCTCTGGTGCTTCCCCTCTCTTTTAGATGGCACCTCACCTCCAATCCTTATGATTTTTCTCTTTTATATATCCTTCCAAGTGGGATAAATTTGACCCCGGAACTGTAAAAACAAAGTAAGATGAAAATGTAAAATCTCAACTTGGATTCATACTATATATAGATAATTTAAGTTAGGTGTTAGAGACATCTGAATATAATTGGTAACCTTTAATGTCATTCTCCAGCTAACTATGTTTGGTAAAGACAGAAGGTGATCATCTGTGGTCTAGGCTTTTAAGAATGTTATAAAGGAAAATGAGACAGAAAGAAAATCCCTAGTGTGAGAAAGAGATAGATGTCAACGTTTAGGTTTAAAAATACACTTCTGGTTAAAAAAGGAAATACTTCTTGATGAAAAGGGTTTTGTAAGACAAATGAGTTGTGCCTTAAAGTATTATTGAAAATGAAAAGAGAAAGTGATTAAGGAAGAGCCAAAGGTTAGATTATGTCACAAAAAGCTTTGTGGAAAATTCAAGCTTAAAGAAAGGTGATATAAGTTTAATCAAATTGGCTATAATTAAGCATCATTAAAAGTTGGTAAATTCAAAATTTGAGATAATGATGTAGAACTGTAGCCTGAGCCTCTGTTTACAGCAATTAGGTTTCCTTAAAATGTTAATAACAATTCCAAGAAGCTAGAGAAAAGAGATTTTGTATTTATAAAGATAATTGCCTATAATTTCTATTGGCTTTGTCAGCCTTTGAACTACAAGGAAAACTAAGGCTTAAGAGATCCCAGATTAATTTTAAACTTGTCTTTGTCAAGTTTTACACTAAATTTGAAACCACTCTTAACTCTTCCAGACAGGTGTGGCCGACCTTACTTGCAGGTCAAAGCCAGTAAGGATGAAAATGCTGAGAGTACAGCTGATATTTTGGCCTGTTCTCCAGACCAGCCAGGTCCCAGAGGGATGCTGGGACATGACTAAGTGACCCTATAGTTCCAGCTGAAAAGAGGGCGCTGAGGACTCCGGAGTCTGAGTTGGAACCAGGATGCATTTTGAAACCAAAGGAGGCTCACTGCAGTACAAATGTCTTCAGTCTTCCAAGGGATACCACATTATCAGCAGAACCTGGACCCTTCCTAACAGATGGCACTGATGGGGACAGAAACTCAAGGGAGGGAGGGTCTCATCCTAAGTCCATAAAGAACCCCTGAGGACATTAACTTACCATAAAGAAAATGATTAATTGGGGCCACCTACATGGTATTTAAACACCTAGCAATTAAGTATAGCCAATGAGTAGATGATGGGGGGAAAAACAAACCACAAAAGAGAGTTACACTAAACGTTATCATGAGGAAAACAGTGAATCAGGCTTCACTGGCCTCCCCTAACCCTAAGCGTGTGCTCCTGGCATGCCAGGTATGATAATCACAGCCCCCCAGCTATAATCAGATTAAAAGACTCTTGTGCTTTTACTAATCATAAATTTTTTTTCCCCTCTGGCCTGAATCCCAGGCAGGACTTCGACACTCAGTAAGCAAATTCCTCTATTGTGGACTTTTAACTCTCTGATAATACCCCCCCATAATACCCCACTGCTGACTATTAAAATTGTTTTTTGATTTGCCCTCCCACGATCTTTTCGAGGTGGTGAGGGCTCTCCTTTTCCTTTACTTCCCAGGTCACTCAGCGAAACCCATGGGAATTAGATACCATCTTTACTGCTCTTCAGTTCCAAGGTGGGAACATGCCAATCACAGCATGAAGCTATCCACTGAAAAGCTTCCTCTCATCCTAGTTCGAAGCCAACATTCCAATGGCCTTGTCTAGGATTTCTGTAGGTTCTCATTCAACCCTGGCTGGAATCCTTTTGGGGTGTTCTATGAATGCCCCTTTCTAAATGCAGACCTGATCATGGGCCACAAAGCTCAATCTTTAAAACACATTTGCTTCTGGGTTCCGTGAATCCCAACAGAGTATGTATAGTAGAGACCTACCCAAGCCATTGGAAAATACGCTAAATCACTTTTTTAACTGGAAGAACCACCATCAAGCTCCCAGGAACTGCCATCATTTTGATCATCATCCCCAAGTTCGAGCCTAGGAAGGCACCCAGAAGTGGCCTTGGCTTGGAGAGGGTTCTAGGGAAGGGTGTTTGGGAGCTGTGAAAGAGACAACTTGAAGTCAAATGATGGGGTGCAAGCTGACATCCTCATAGTAGGCTAGAGATGGCTCTCTAGACAGCTCTCTGTAGGTAGCTCTTGGCACTGTAATCTGCGCGAGCTAGCTCTCTGCTAGAGACAGTTGTTTCACACTAGAAAAGAAAATTCTAAAAGCTCTCTGAATAGCTCATGAGTTTTCCAACCAAGGTCAGAAAGGCTGCTAGAAAAAATTCTTGGGTTTTCCCAACCAAAGTAAAAAAACTCCTGCTAGAAAAATTCTAAAAGAGCTATGTTCACTCTCCAAGCTAGGCCCAGTGCCTCTCTTTTCGCTGTCTATGGATCCAGATGTACAACTTTCAGTTTCCCGTCCATCATCATGCCTACCTAGCATGCTGCCATGCTTCCTGCCATGATGATGGACTGAACTGAACTGTAAGCCCGCCCCTCTTAAAGGCTTTCCTTTATAAGAGTTGCCATGGTTACGGTGTTTCATCACAGCACTAGTAACTTTAACTAAGACAATCATTATACCCAAATTTTCCCATTAGCATAATGGTATAGTTTTCACTTGCCATCTATATTGCCATAGGATGTTATTTGAACAAGATTAAGTGCTTTCCCTGATGTCCCATTAATACATCATCTTCATATAATAATGTACAAGAGCAGATTCAGTCTATGTCAGACACCACTCTCACTTTTGATAAACCCCTTAAATATTGGGGCTCCAGGTTTTTATGGTAGAGATGGGCTATGCCCATTTAAACTTTGTTAGTGATCGTATTCCTCCATGGACCTTGTACTTATTTGCTGTCTTACTTTCATCTCTTCTCTTTTTCCAGTTAATCCCTTGGGAGGTCCTGTGGCAATCTCACTCCAACAATCTGAGGCTCCTTGATAATTAGTGATGGGATCCTTCCTTCCCTTAGCAGCAGCATCTTGTGAAACTAGAAACAAAACCTCAGGGCTTTGTTTACTCGTCAGAAGAGTCAGGTTTGAGCTGTCGCTCTGGCCTTGGGTTGAGTCACATATGGTGTGTCTTTGTCAGGGAGCTATTAAAAAAATTCTATTCAAATAGGGAACCAGTGACCAAAGACATCATTCCAACTAAATCTAGCTTAATGACCCAGTAAATGTATTGGAGTTACTTATATGAATATGAGTGAGGGGTTATTGGGGTTAGTTATATGAATACGAATGAGGGGTTATTTGCAAGAGCATGGGTGTCTCAAATGCAGCTGCATCACCACAAACTCCACCCCAGTATGGGTAATATCTCATGAAAGCTGTGTCTCTGGGGCTTCCCACGTGCCTTGAAGACAGCTCAGCTGATTCAAGAGTCTCCTTTTCCAACATATATCATGCTTATATAACTTTGGGGAGAATCCTTGAGAATCTTGTGAGTTTCAGGAACTTTCTGAGACATGTGAGTTTTCTTTATTTCCCTAATCTTGTAAGATTTGCTTATTTATGGATTTTGAGTAGGTTTCTTTCAGATTTATTTATTTTTATTTTATGAATATGGATTTTTGTCTGAATGTATATGTATGATTCCTAGAGCTATCTTGCAGGGGATAGAAACTGAACCCAGATCCTCTATAAGAATAACCAGGTCCTCTATAAGTGTTCTCAACCACTGAGCCATCTCTCCAGGTCCTACTTCTACAGTCTTATGAAACCTCATCCAAGAAGCAATGTTTCAACTTAGAAAAAAAAATAGCTACAGGATACAACATTGGAAAGGGCCCCAGAGATCCTAAGATTACCATCTAATGGGAGGCTTTCTGGGATAGAACAAAGATATACCTAAGTGTCAGGAGTTGATTCAAATGAAGCTATCAATCACTTGGGTAGAAAATGTCCTCTAAGAAGCTGTCTGTCCCCAGATATAATATGAAACATAATTAAAATGTAAGTAGACTCACTGGTCTCTATGGCCGTTTTGTACCTTATACCACTGTGTTTTCTTCCACAGTAGCCTCCCAGCAGAGCCTGTCTGGGTATTATGTAGACAAGGGGCCAACTTGTGATAATTAAAGTTGATTGTCTACTTAACTGGACTGAGGGTTGCCTGGACATTTTATAAATGCCTATACTCTATGGCTCTTGTTCACTTTCATCCTTCAAGAGTGTTCCCTGTGGCCATCGCCTACTTTCACCTCATAATATTCTGTAATAGATCCTGCCTGGCTTCCACACCAGACTCTCTGTTTCACCTAAATTGATTTTATGGAGAGTAAAACACTGGCAAGTCCTGGGAGGCCAGAGCAAGATCCTAGTAACAAGATCTGTGTCAAAAACTTAACTGCCTCTTAAAATCACCCATAAGACAATAGATGCTAATATAATGCATGTAACTCGTTCACCATGCAGGCCTATGACTTTGGGTCAGCTACTTCTCTTGCTTTATTTTATGTTTCAGTAAAATAAGAAGTCTAGGAAGCAACTGATAGAACAAAACCCTTGAGACCAAAGAGCGTTGAAAAGTGTTCACTGAGACGTAAAGACGTTAGCCATTACAGGGGACCAGGTCCAAGGACAAGTTCTTGTAATTTCCAGCAGCATGACTAGATGGCAACTGTGAAACTTCTGTTGGACCAGAGTAAGAATGGTTGTTGGTTTTGTTATTTGAAAGAAAATAATGAAAATGTAGTGGAGGAAGGCATATATTGTTTATATCGAATACACACATACTGACTATACATAAGAGAGGTACTTTGAGATAGGATAGTAGGTGGAGTCTGAGTTGGTTGGGGCTACAAGCAGGATGCAGTTGTACTTAGAGGGTCATAGTCTGGAGTCAAGTTTTTAATGGACATCCAGGCATGCGACACCATTTTGCTCTTTTAGGCTTGTAGCCTGTTAGCTTACTAACCACCACCCCCCCAACCTAACACACATGCCCTGTCCTTGTTGATCAAACGTAGGTGATATGAGAAACTTCCTCTTCTCAATTCCTACCTCACAAAGTCTATGTTCCTGCATCTCTCCTGGGAACTTCATTGGGTGCGTCAGGTTGGTCGTCTCAGGGAAACTACCCATTATGGTTTAAGGAAGTGTGTCCAGGTATCAGCCAGACAAGGGGCCAACTTGTGATTACAAACCTTGATTGTCTACTTCTCTGGACTGAGAGGTGCCTTATCAGATGTCTTGGTGTGTCCATGAGTGAATGCAGACAGGATGAACCGAGTGAGAAGACCTGCTCTGAGTGTCTGTGGTGCCATCCCATAAACTGGAAGTGCAGACGGAATAGAGGAGCATGGGGGAGAAAGCCAGTTGGCATACCATTCTCTGTGCTTCCCCATCCCTATGCTCCTCCCCCAACTCCCCAGCTTTGCTCCTCCCTCTCTGGCTTGACATAAGTCACTCTGCTCCACCAACCCCTCCCTCTTACAATACACTGAAACCTGAAACATAAGCGACAATAAATCCTCCAACCTTTATGTCGGTCATATCAGGTATGCCGTTACAACAAGCAGAAAAGTAATTGATGGACCACCACAGGTGGAAGAGAACAACCAAGAAGAGACTTCTCTCTGTGTCCTGAGCTCCATCTCAGGGTTTGTACTTAGGTCAGTGAGGGGTGCTGTTTCTAAGTACTCCTTTACTGCCTATATGCTTAATGGGTGGGTAAGGGGTACTGTTTCTGAGTACTCCTTTACTCCCTATGTGTTTCTTTATCCTAATGAACAAATGTGCTTATTTGTAACACTGTGCAAGTAGGAAAAGGACAGGAAGCTAAGTGCTACACCACACCCTCCATGGAGATCATAATAGCAGGGCATTCCGTGTATAACAAATGTTTAACAAATATTAATTTTTCTTCATATCATGAACTCCTATCTCATCCTGCCCCATTTCGGTCCCACTCAAGCTGTGCTACGGAGGAAAACTCAAACTGATTGCACTATATTCTAGAATTATCTTCTAAGGGGAGTTGGCAAAGCTTCTAAATTGACAGATGTTGATGTGTTTGCTGATAAACCTTGTTGAACTAAGAATTGGACAGTACTCTACTCCAAGCCACTCAGGCATTGTATCCAGACTACACAGAAAGAAATAGAACAAAATGTCACCTTCAGAGCTGTCTGTCTAGAGTGGGTCCCTGGATAGGGACAGTTTGTCTTTATAAAACAGCTTGTAATTGGAAGGTTAGTCACCAAGAACCCAACCATTTCCTTCCATACTTTCGCTAAGCCACACTACACAGGAACAATACTAGGAATTCCACTATCTCTTTCTTTTAGCTTTAGCCTTGAAAGTGGGTTTGCTCTGAGGTCACACACCTGTTACATCCTGAGCCGTCACACTTGAAGTTGAGACTTTTCCTAAAGGAACTCTGGGCAAAGTGTCACCATTGGCCAATGTGGCAACAAGGTGCAAATTAAAACATAATTTACCAAGACATCACAAATCCAGGGTGTCTATCGGGTGAGTGCTTGGTTCTGGCATCTGTGCAACTGGGAGTCTGGGGAGCATGATCCGGGTGACTGGAATCCAGGGATCCTGGAGAAGACGGAGCTAGGGTGTAGGAGGAAGGGCAAGATAGGCCTCTTCCAAGGCTTTCCTGCAGCATAGGCGAGAGCATGTCAGCATTAACTCATGAATCTGCTCAGTCACGAGAGACTCATCTGTAGGACTGCCAGCTTTTTAATGTACCCCAAGTTATGTCATTGGTATGGACCAGGGCATTGAGGTTCCCAGCCCACAAGCCACTTGAGGGCAGTGTCTCACCACTGCAGCAGCTGGGCCTCTCCCCAAGAGCTTTGGTTTCCCTGCTTAGCCTGCTGTTGCCTGGGACTCTTAGAGTTATGAAGCTTTCTGATGCTTGTTCTGATATCTGGTGTTCTCTTTCGTCTTTGTCTGTAAGCCACTAGGACTACGCTACATTAGAGTAGAATTCGCCAGCCCAATCTTCCCTGGCTATCTCTGGCCCCTGGGTCCTTCAGTAGTGATGCTTATGTACTGTGTCTTTTGTTTCCCATCATGTACACAGTGTCTCTGGGGGCTTCTCCTGGGTGGCTATCAAAAATAAGTCTCTGGCCCTAAACTTACTATTATCATGTCTGTCCTAAGGATCAGCCATCCCTCAAAGCCCATCAACTGGTTTCAAGACTTGGATGATTCAATTATTTGCTTGCCTGAAAACTCAACTCTATAGTGGAGCAAAGAAATTGTCGTGACTTGGCCCTCCTTTCAGATGTGCTGGAATTTTTAGAAGGGAAATAGTAAAGTTAAGCCACACCTGTGCCACAGGCCCACCCCACAATCTCACCCAGAATTACCCCACTAGTTTGCTAATTCCAAGTGTTTTGTCATGAGATAACTTCCAACATCTTCGAGGCAAGGAAGAAATCTATCTGTGTGTTTGCATGGTACCTTCCCCTCCTGCAAGTCTAATAGTACAGAAAACAGATCCCGGGGAAGGAAGGAGTCTAAAAATCCTCAAGTGACTCACGTTTTAGATGACTGTATATATTTGATGCAGATCCACGTGTACCTTAGTATCATTAGAAGGGACAGCCCCGCCTCTTTTACTATGGAAATATGTGTATATTTGTGTATTTCTTTTGTAATACAGGGGATTTCTCCTAGGGCCTCATACATGCCAGGGGAGGAGAGAACTCTGCATCTGCGCTATAGATCCCTGTCACTTTTTATGTTTTGTTTTGATCTCGTTGAATTGCCCTGGATGACTTTGACCTTGCAACTTAGCCCTCCCAAATAACTGAGATTGTGGGTGGGTCTGTGTCACAGGTGTGGCTTAACTTTAGCTTTTTTCAAGTCTGTAAATCCCAGCACATCTGGAGGGAAGGTTGGGTCACACAGTGTGGCGGTGTGGGGAAGGACTCTGCATATTTCTAGAGAGCTTTGAAACTGTTCAGGAGGATTTTCTGTTCAACTGCAGAGTCTGCTTTTCAGGTAAGCAAATTAGAGTCTGAAGCTCATCTGGAGCATTCTAGTTTCTTCCTCATCTTTCAAATTCACCAACCGACCCTTGCCTCCGCCCCCGCCCCCGCCCCAAACTTCTCTCCATGGCATTTCTTTCTAGTCCCACTAAACCCAGTTAAAAGTTAACGGGTGTGTCCTAACTACTTCCCTGCCTTGATAAAATACCCTTACATACACGAAAGGATTTTTCTTAGTATACAGCTCCCAGAAGGATCGGCTCCAGCAAGGTGGCTAACAGTTACCATGGCAGCAGGAGCTGGAAACTCAACGATCATAGTTTCATCCACACGCAGAAAGCAGAGAGAGACCAATACGTGGGTTGAGGCTATAAAACTCGGAAGCCTGCCCCCAGTGACGTACTTCCTCCAGCTTAGCTCCTCTAGCTCAGGAAGGTTCCTTAACTTCCCTAGGAAGTGCTGCAAACTGGAGAACAGTTGTTGGGACACATGAATCTATGGGGGCCATTTCTCATTCAAATCACCAGAGTGTTTCTAAACAGATGAATGAATAAAGGAAGGAGGGATAAAAGGAAAAGAAATGAGTGCGGGTTGGGAGCTGGACAGTATGAGGTACTACCACCTGAGTGAGTTTTGTGTGTGTGTGACTATTAAAGCAGGCTTAGGTGGTGTGTGTGTGTGTGTGTGTGTGTGTGCGCGCGTGTATGTGTGTGTAGTGTGCGTTTATATGTATGTGTGTGCGTGGGTATGTAGTATGTGTGTCTGTGTGTGGTGTTGTATGTGTGGGCAGGATGTGTGTCTGTGTGTCTGTGTGTGGTGGTGGAGTATGTGTGTGTATTGTGTGGTGATATGTATGTGTATGTGTGTGGTGGTGTGTGTGTGTGTGTGTGTGTGTGTGTGTATGCATGTGGGTGTATGTGTGTGGTGGTAGTGGGGTGTGTGTATGTATGTATGTATATATGTATGTATAGTGTGTGTATATATATGAGTATTGTGTGTATATGTATGTGACACTGTATGTATATATATATATATATATATATGTGCATGTATGTGTGTAGTACATGTGTATGCGTGTGTCTGTGTGTGGTGGTGGTGTGTGTATGTATGCATGTAGGTGTGTATATGTGTGGTAGTGGTGGTGGTGGTATGTGTGTGAAATACCACCTATTTCTAAGCATCATCAACTCGTGTCTCTATTTGGCATCACAGATGTTTAAACTGATAACAGGGGTCTAGTTTTGAAGGACCCTTCTCCAGGGTTCTTTCATGTTGGTCACTGGTGGGATAGGAGGTGGACCAAAAGTGTTCCCATTAACCTCCCACAAGAACAGCTTGTTCTTAAAATTTTGAAGCCAAGAAACTTTGAATAGAATCTGTTTAGAGGAACTGGGATGTTGTGTTTTTGTAAATTCAAGTGGAGCAATTCTTATTCAGTCAGAACCAAAATTCTGTCTCTCTTTATTTGCATCACATTTGCTGGCACGGAGAGGCTGGGGATGGGAATAAAAGAGCCTGTGTGAAGGTCTGGGAATAAAAACAACAGGCACAAGAGAAAGGCAAAAAATAAGGTTAAATGGGGGGAAAGGCAGGACCAGGAGGCTAAGGGCAGTGGGGGTGGGGTGGGTGACGTGGATGATTGAAGAGAATTCTCATTGAAAGTCGACTTCAAGAATGGCCAACTTAACCTAAGCCTGCTTTAATAGTCACACACATACAGAAAACTCACTCAGGTGGTAGCACCTTGTACTGACCAACTCCCAACCCACACCCATTCCTTTTCCTTTTATCCTTCCTTCCTTTATTCTTTCACACACACACACTACCACACACATACACACAAGCACACACACCACAAACACACACAGATTTGATAGTTCCTGTTCAAAAGAGACCAACACTAACAACTGAGATGTTCTAAGTGTTCTCTCTTGCTTTTGGAAGACAAGTAATGGGTGGGATGGTGAAATTTGGAGGAATTAGAAAAGCCACAAAAACAGGGAGCATCTTGAATTCTTCGCTATCTGTCAATGTGTTCAGTGCCTCGAGGTGGGTGATGCAATGTGACCAGATGAGGGGGGGCAGACACGCATCATCTTCTCACCGGCTTTTCTTTTCAAATCACGGATATGGAGCAATCAGAAAACAAACAAATAAAAACAAAACAAAACGAACAAACAAACAAAAAACCCCACAGTACTCTGGTACACATGGCCCAAGATAGGCCAGGCATCAAGAACCCTTAGCTTCTTAGCTGAATGATATTATCCCAGGCAGTTTACTTGCGTGTGGCAGACATCACGTGCTTAGATTCAAGCACAGGGACAGGGGAGTTAATAGCAAGAGACTGATCTACCACGGGGAGTCAGTTCTGGAAGATGTTGGTAAGTGTCATAGTTAGCTAGCCTCTGTAGAGCCAAGGTTATTTAGCAGATGGTCAGTGAGAGCTTAGAGAGCAATGGCTCTGGAAAGACACAGCCTGCCAGTCGTGCAGTCCTGCAATGCTCACTCAGGCCTCTGAGGCAGGAGGATCTCCAGTTATAGGCCAGCCTGGGCAACATAGCAAGAGCCTTCCTTTTAAGAACAAAAGCAAAAACAAACAAACAGAAGAACCCAACAAACCAGCATGCTTTTCTTTTTGAGAATAAATCCAGCCAACTGCAATTTTATTTCCCCCCCACACACACACACACTGTATTTACTTAAGAACAAATTCAGGAGAATCTGGCATTTGTACTTTATTAGGCTTTCAGAAAGGCATGGTAAAATTGTTTTGTTTGTTTGTTTCTAGAAAGAGCTTTGCTTTCTGTAGTCCAGGCTGGGCTGAAACTCACCATGTAGCCCAGGCTGGCATTGGACGTATTGACAACCCTCCTGCTCAGCCAGGTACAGGGATTCAGGCATGTGCTACCACACTCAGAGTCTCCATGATGTTGCTGAAGAGAAGGTCTGTTTGGAAAGGCTGTTTCTGTAGTGACGTGGTTAAGGTTACAGACGCTTAACAATAATTGTTGAATACTTTTGACTAATGAGCTCAGCTTCTAGGTCTGCCCCAACTGTCATCTTATTCCAGGGATTTGCATAAAGATAAATATGTGAGTGAAACAAGAAGATTAGAATCACAGAGGAAAAAAACACAAAAGCTTGAGATTTCATAAGAATAAAAGCCAATTATGTGTCTTATGCTATTGGAGGGGGGGAAGGAACAAAACCACTGCTTGAGAAAATGGGGCAAGAGGATCTTGAGTTTCAGATCAACCCGAATTATATAACCAGACTGTCTCAGACAACAAAAGTCACAAGCCTCCTAAACCAAAAAAAACAGGTAAGTAGAAATCAAATGCTGGACAAAGAATTCCACAAGAATGACAAGAGAATCAATAGGACTTTAAAATTCTATGGGAAATGATAAGGGATGACGTAATTAAATTGAAGTTAGAATTAGCTCATTGAAGAGAAGCTAGAATTCACTGTTGTCCAGGAATACATAGTGATACAAAGTTGCCCAAGTCTCTCTGGGCTGATGTGCGTTCTAGTGAATGCGTTCAGTTCTTATGTCCCATGTCTCTTTTGGTTAGGAAGGGGCGGATGAGGGCTTCTAGACAGAGGCAGTGTTCTATTTATGGGTGTAGATGGTGGAGTCCGAGTATTTGCTTGACAGTGACACTCTGCAGTTCACATTAATGCACACATTAATAATCACAACCTTCCCTCTTCTCCCCAGAGGCAGCCACTGCTCATATCTGTGTAGAAAACAAGTCCGGGCACTGAGGTTGTCAATCCGAAGAAATGCTTTTATTTGCATTTCTGGAAACAAAATATAGTGAGGTGAAGCCCACTGGAGGCCCTGAGGACACAGTGCTGGGTCACAGCACCTGGGAGTCTTCAGTGTGAGGAGATAATGCCAAGCTGGCTCTTTCTTTTCTCTTCTTTTCTTCTTTTCTATTCTTTTCTCTTCTCTTCTCTCCTCTTCTTTCCTTTTCCTTTTCTTTTTTTCTTTTTTTCTTTTCTTTTCCTTTTCTTTCCTTGGAGAGGAGGGAGTTGACACAGGCTCTCTCTTTGTAGCTCTGGCTGTTCTGGAACTTGTTGTATACCAGGCTGGCTTTGAACTCTTAGAGATCCATCTACTTCTGGCTCCTGAGTGTCAGGATTGATGTCATGCAGCAATATTCATGGTCCTCAAGTTGTTTTTCAAAGTGAGTGTGGAATCTATACTCTTCCCCTGGTATATCACGTTCTTATCCTTCTATATCATTGTCAATTTTTTTTTTTAAAGATCTATTTATTTATTATATGTAAGTACACTGTAGCTGTCTTCAGACACCCCAGAAGAGGGCGTCAGATCTCATTACAGATGGTTGTGAGCCACCATGTGGTTGCTAGGATTTGAACTCAGGGCCTTCAGAAGACCAATCGGTGCTCTTAACCGCTGAGCCATCTCACCAGCCCTTCATTGTCAATTCTTAATTTTTGCATTTTTACATTAATAGACATTTTTATTTTAATTCATAGAAGGTATAGTTATGTTTATATTGTCACATGAATACTTAAGTTTATATCATTACAAAGTCTAGGGACGGCATGTGCTACGGTTCAGTTCTGAAGCATGTCCTGTAGGCTTACATTTTAAACACAGGTTCCTCGGGGGGGGGGGGGGGGGGGGGGGGGCACTGTTTTGGAAGCTGCCAGACCTTGAGGAAGTGAGGCCTAGCTGGCTGAAGTAGATCTCTAGGGCAGGCGGGGCCTCTGAATGTTTTACCCAATCAGCTTCTGCTATGTTCTGTTTCTGCTCCCTGTCTGTCTCTGCCACGCACTCCCCCGCCACCAGCACTCAGCTGCTTCATCGTGTCTTCCTGCCACGATGATGGACTGAAAGCTTCTCGGACCACGAACCAGAAAAAAAAAATCTTTCTTCCCTTAAGTTGTTTCTGTCGGTACTGCAATCACAGAGACACAAGGATAACTATACAGGATGTGTTAGTGGTAAAGCAGTTACCCAGCAAACTTAAATCCTGCGTGCCATGCTCAGGAATGCCAAGAACACATGCACAAAAAGTCTAGGAGAGACATTTACTTTTACAGGAACACTGGTATGTTTTTACTTTCCATGGGTCCCCTGCTGTCTGAAATCATATATTGTTATCATTCAGAGGTTTAGATATAGTTTTTTTCATTGCTTTTGGTTTTTAATGAATCCTATATTATACACAAATAGTTATGAGAAGAAAGAATGGATGCATTATATGGCAAATAAATCTAAGAATTCTTGTAGGCATTCTGAGGAAAGCAGGGGTGCTGATCAAAGAAACTGTAAGGGAGCAATGGCCTCAGAGCGGGCTTTGGGACTAGGATGATGGCCTGGGTGTGCCCTGGACTTTCTTTGGTTTTTGTTTCTTCTTACTCTTGCATTTTTTTGTTTTGTTGTCTTTATTTTAGCTCACTCTGGAGCCTAAACTCACAACTTATGATACAGACCAAGTTGGCCTTGAACTCATGCTATCTTCCCACTCAGTCATGTGAGTATTGGATTAACAGTGTGGGCCAAGTTGCCTGGATTAGAGTTTCTTCATGATCCAAACATGTTATTTTTATTTTATTTTTTGATGAGTGTATGCATATACATTTAATTTTTCTCTAGATTATGTATGAGATTGGGATATTGGCCCATTATGTGGCTCACTATGAACTCTTCAAGTTTTTTTAAAAATGATAAAACAAAATATAATAAGGCAAAACATAAATATGTTGGGATTGGCAAACAGTAGGAAAAGAGCAAAGGCACAAGAATCATGGCCCATTCATTCACACACTCCCTAATCTCTTTTTGTCATGACTTTTATCATGCAGGGGTGTTGGATTTTGTCAAAGGCCTTTTCTGCATCTAATGAGATGATCATGTGAATTTTTTTCCTTCCAGTCTGTTTATATGGTGGAACGCATTTATAGATTAATATACTGTCTTAGTTAGGGGTTTACTGCTGTGAATAGACACCATGACCAAGGCAACTCTTATAAAAGATAGTATTTAATTGGGGTTGGCTTACAGGTTTAGAGATTCAGCCCATTATCATCAAGGCATGGCAATATCCAAGCAGACATGGGGCTGGAGGAGCTGAGAGTTCCACCTCTTGTTTTGAAGGCAGTTAGAGGAAGTCTGGCTTCCAGACAGCTAGGATAAGTGTCTTAAAGCCCACATCTACAGTGACATGCCTACTCCAACAAGGCCATACCACCTAATAGAGCCACTCCCTGAACCAAGAATATGCAAACCATCACACATACATTGAGCCATCCTTGCAGTTCTGGGGTATAGCCTACTTGATCATGATGGATGATCTTTTTGATGTGTTCTTGGATTCATAATAAGTATTTTATTGAGTATTTTCCTATTTATGTTCATAAATGGAATGGTCTGTAATTCTTTCTTTATTGAATCTTTATGGGGTTTGGATATCAGGATAACTGTGATGACCTTGTAAAATGAACTGGGCAATGTTCCTTCGGTTTCTATTTTGTGGAATAATTTGAGGAGTATTGGTGTTAATTCTTTGAAAGTCCGGTAGAATTCTGCACTGAAAACCATCTGGCCCTGGGCTTTTTTTGGGGGAGGTGGTGAAGATTTGTAATTACTGTTTCTATTTCACTGAGGATGATAGGTATGTTTAAATCCCTTATGTAATCTTGATTTGAATGCTATATGTTGAGAAAATTATACATTTCTTTTAGATTTTCTAATTGGGTGGAGCACAGGTTTTTAAAGTATGTCCTTATCATTTCCTTAGTGTCTGATATTGTATTTCCATTTTTATTTTTAGCTTTGTTAATTTGGATATTCTCTCTCTGCCTTTTAGTTAATTTGTATAAGGAGTTGTCAGTCTTACTGTTTTTCTCAAAGAACTAACTCTTTGCTTCCTTAAGTCTTTGTATTAATTTGTTTATTTGTTTCTATTTTATTGATTTCAGCTCTGGGATTATTTCTTGCAGTCTACTCCTTTGGGAGGTGATTTTTTTCTTTGCTTTTTACTGCTTTCAGATGTGCTGTTAAGTTACTAGTATGAGATCTCTCAGTTATTTTTTTGTAGGCACTTAGTGCCATGAACTTCCTTCTTAAAACCACTTCCACTGTATTCCATAAATTTGGGTAGGTTGTATCTTCATTTTCATTCAATTCTAGAAAGTTTTCTTTTTTTTTTTTTTTTTTTTTTTGGTTTTTCAAGACAGGGTTTCTCTGTGTAGCCCTGGCTGTCCTGGGACTCAGAAATCTTCTTGCCTCTGCCTCCCAAGTGCTGGGATTAAAGGCATGTGCCACCACTGCCCAGCTCAGAGGACAATTTTCAGAAGTTGATTTTCTCCATGTGATTCCCAGGAATTGAATCAGGTTGTCAGGTTGGTTGGAAGAGCCTTTCCTCTCTGAGTCATCTCACCAGCCCCCTTTCTGAATTCTTGATGGACAATTTCCTTTGTTAGTTTTTTTCCCCCACTGAAGATCTGTGGGTGGTAAATTTTATAAGTATGGATATATCTTTATTACATTAAAATAGGATTTAATAAGGTATCATTTCATGTAATCAGAGGGAACATGAATTAATCAATTAGAGTTAAAATTAGCTACTTTATTTTTTACAGAAGCATTTTCAGATGTATCTATGATTTAACAATGAAACAGTGAAATGGGTAAAATTAGATGTGAAATGTGGATGGGTGATTTTTATATAAATGTGGACTAGGGAGTTTGTCCTTTAATATGACAGACAACTCCAAACTTTGTAAGAAAGAAAATGTTATGAAGGGAAAGTGTTTTACACAACAGGGAAGAAATCATTGTTACACATAGAAAAACAAAAAATTAGTTTCCATAATACAAAACAGGATTCAAAATCAGGCAGTAAAATGAATAAATCTAAAGAAAAGTAGTTGATGAGTAGGAATATAGAAGTTAGATATAATATAAATTACGTATTAGTTGTATATGTAAACTATAAAAAGGCGTACACAGAAAGGGACTAGCTGTGGATTAGATGGAACAAGGTATAATGACAAAATACAGTGAGTACTCCTTATGTGGATCCTAAGTAGACGGCACTGAATGTGAAAGACATTTTTGAACAACCAGAAAGACTTTAACATGGAGTAATAGAGGACACTGAGAAACTGTTGTAAATTTCCTTGAACGTGACATAGTTTAATGGTTGTTTTGTAAAGATTCTCAACTTTTAGAAACACATGCTGAGGTATTTATGCAATAGTCTTAAAGGCATGCTATTAGTTCATTATAGATGTGCAAAACGCATGGAAAAAGAATTACAGAGAGCTAATATTTTTAGACAGGGGATGGAACTGAGGGAGATTTGCTTTAGCGAGTGTCTTAGTCAGGGTTTCCTATTCCTGCACAAAACATCATGACCAAGAAGCAAGTTGTGGAGGAAAGGGTTTATACAGCTTACACTTCCACATTGCTGTTTATCACCAAAGGAAGTCAGGACTGGAACTCAAGCAGGTCAGGAAGCAGGAGCTGATGCAGAGGCCATGGAGGGATGCTGCTTGCTTTTGCTGGCTTGCTCAGCTTGCTTTCGTAGAGAACCCAAGACTACCAGCCCAGAGATGGCACCACCCACAATAGGCCCTCCTACCTTTGAACATTAATTGAGAAAATGCTTTACAGTTGGATCTCATGGAGGCATTTCCTCAAAGGAGGCTGCTTTCTCTGGGATAACTCCAGCTTGTGTCAAGTTGACACACAAACCTAGTTAATACAGTGAGCATTAGAATTTTTCTGTAATAAAAATTGATGGCTGTTGGGAGGTGGAGGCAGAAGGATCAGGAATTCAAGGCCAGTTAAGCTTAAGGCCATTTGAGGCTTTCTGAGACTCTGCCCACCAAAAACTAAAGCCAAAAACAATGATCAAAGGCTCGGGGGAGGATTTGACTGACAAGATTCTTACTTTTTCTGATAAAGATGTTGAAGGTGGCAAGGGTCACACGATATACGTGCTTAGAACAAACAGGCCCAGTTGAGTAATTGTCCTCTCAAATTACAGATTATTAACTCAGCATCTCAAAGACTGTATATAAAAAGTCCTTAAACTGTGAATAAGAGATTTTTTTTTTTTAATTCTCAAGCTAGACATTGAAGTCTTCTGGCATTTTCCACTTCAATAGTCTCTTTTTTTTTCTCTCATTAATATCCAGACACTTGCAAAATTCAGGTATAAAGGAAGTAAATTAGCTGGAGTTTTTAGATTACCGTAAAAAGATAAGAAGTGAAGCCTGC